>JAANYP010000770.1:290515-310836 GCA_020465985.1 Centrapalus pauciflorus
ATATATTATGCAAGACTTATATAAACATAAATACAAGATATAATAGGTTAGTATCTACTTAATTTGATGTATTTAGAGTATGAAATTGAGAAGAAGTTGAAATCCTTTGAAGATTGCACCAAGAATTCTTGCAAAAATGAAGAACATTTGAAAGGAGATGTTGTGTGCATTTTGTGTGTGTGTGGCCGGATCAAGAGAGAAGAGAGGAGAGTGACTTTTATATTTCAAATGTGTGAATAATGAAGGAGGATTGATCCTCTATTTATAGGAGAAGAAAAGCAAGATGAAATGATGAGAAAATGGAGGTTGAGTGCACATCTTTGCAAAGTGAGGTGAAGTTGATGGAGATGGTGATGTAGATGGTGCATGGAACTTTAAATAAAATATTAGAAGTCAAAGTTTAGGTGGTACAAAGGGGGTGGCCGGACTAGGGTATAAAAATGGTGTATTTTCATTTTTTTTTGTATAAATGTATTTCAAAGTGTATTCTTGTATTTCCCTTTTTATGTAAATTCATAAATACTTATGAATGCCTTTATTTCATGAATTGTTTTAGTCTTGCATAATTAATGTTACGTAAGTGTATTAGTGTATGATTAGTGTCACTAATCATAGTTTAACTATATACTTTGTTGAATTAATCCATCATATCGCATATCGATCAGATTAATTGATTTGCCGATTCATTGCACCGATGAAATTGATTCAAATTGAGTTGAACTTCCTTATGAACATTGTTAATCACCTTGATTAATTGCTAAATGACCACTGATTGGGTTATAAATTTCTAATTAACACTGATTAGGTCATAGTTGCTAACCTGGTTTAATGTCGGATGTTACATACGGAAGTAAGTGCCATTACCTCGAGGAGAAGTTGCAATAGGGACCAAATGGGTCTTTAAGTGCAAAAGGGATGATCGGGGTATAGTTACTCGCAACAAGGCAAGACTCGTGGTAAAAGGGTTCAACCAGGAATAAGGAATAGATTATAACGAAGTGTTTGCCACTGGCGAGGATTGAGGCGATTCGTTTGTTTCTGGCTTTCGCATCCTTCAAAGGGTTTAAGGTATATCAACTCGACCTTAAGAGTGCATTCTTGTACGGCAATGTGATGGAATTGATGTATGTCGAACAACCGCCAGGGTTTACTGATCCAAAGTATCCCGACAGAGTATATCGACTTGATAAGGCTCTGTATGGATTGCATCAAGCACCTAGGGCTTGGTATGAGACACTGTCAACTCATTTTTAGACAATAGGTTTGAGAGAGCGAGAATTTATAGTACACTAGTCGTGAAAGGGAAAAACGAAGATTTTATCTTAGTACAAGTGTACGTGGACGACATCATCTTCGGGTCGTCAAATGAGCAGATGTGCAATGATTTTGAAAAGGTTTTGAAGTCGAAGTTTGAGATGAGTGCTATGAGAGAGCTGAACTTCTTTCTTTGTTTACAAGTTGCACAAAAGAAGGAAGGAATGTTTATTCATCAGACGAAGTATGTCTACGACATTTTGGAGCGTTTCGGGATGGAAGGAACAAAGTTGACCGCACACTTTAGTACTCCGAATCAAGTGAATCACAATCTCGGACCGGGTACAGATAGTAATACTGATGTGGATCCGACTTTATATGGGGCCATGATCGGGTCACTTATGTATTTAACTACTTCTAGACATGACATAATGTTTATTGTGTGTATTTATGCAAGGTTTCAAGCAAATCCAAAAGAGATGCATATGAAAGCCGTGAAGCGGATTTTGAGATACCTGAAGTCGAAACCGAAGATAGGACTTTGGTATAATGCTGATGGAGATTTGGAATTGGAGGCGTACACGGACTCTGACTATGGTGGATGTAGCTTGAACTGGAAATCAACAACTGGAGGTTGTCTGTTCCATGGAGGGAGCCTCGTATCCTGGCAATGCAAGAAACAAACTTCGGTAGTCGTATCAATGTGTGACGCCGACTATGTAGCTGCTGATAGTTGTTGTTCACAGGTTCTGTGGATTCAACAACAATTGCGGGATTACTGTTTGAATTATACTCATACTCCCATTTAGGATAGACAATCAATCAACTATTGCTATAACTAATAATCCAGTTAAACATAGTAAGACTAAGCACATATACATAAGACATCATTTTATACATGATTGTGCTGAAAAGAATTTGTTAAAACTGGTAAAAGTTGCAACGGAAGACGATAATGCAGATTTATTCACAAAAGCATTTGATAAATGATGCTTTGAATTGTTAGTTCAACTAGATGGCATGCGTAATCCAGAGTAACTTGACCTTAGTAGATTTCCTTTTATAGTAAGTTATTAGTTTAGTTTATCATCTTATTTTTCTTATAAATGAAAAACAAATGAAAAAAGAGAGAAAATCATGAAAATCTCAACAAAAAAAAAAGAGAATATAAAAAAAAGAGTTACGTCTTAGAATCATAGGTTCAGAATGACGAAAATTAGCACAGTCTAACAAACTCGAAGTGTTAAGCTTTCACACGTAATGTACCTTAAAATCTAAGTGATATACACATTCTTGTCTGATATGTTGGTAGGCATAATGCATGAAAGAAATCCTAACAGCTAATAAAATAATCAAGAAAATGTCATATGTGTAACTAACTTAGATGTATGACCAAAAGGTCTTAATTTCTATGTTAGAGACATACAGACAATGATGATGAATGAGGTATGCAAATTTGGTTGGGGGATGTATAGCAACATCAAAATACATCTTAAACAAAGAAAGAAAAGGTTTTGTAAGGAAAAGGGAAGTCAAAACAAGTCGCTTTGTTGTACGTGAGTACAGACCTGTCACCGCTGTCTTGCTAACATAAGAGGAACTCTAAGACAAGACACTCTGTTGTATGTAAATACAGAACTGCATCCGACGTTTGCCTTTTAAAGAAAATTTGGAATACCAAAAAGTCATAATCATTGTGTGTCTGCCTTGATCATAGAAGTATGTCTAAGTATGGGACACGTAACGTAGTTTCTTGATAAATAAAAAGGCCAAAGGAATTTCCAAAGTGTTGAATGTTTGAAGAGAAAAACATACCGACAATCAACTTGGAATATATATATCATGACAAACAATCAAAGGAATAAAAATTCCTAAGTGTGAAAGTGAAATACTGAAAGTACATTTGACACCGTTATTTGATTGAACCTTCTTTGACTATCTCGCATAATTATTCTGTTAGTGTTTTTTTACCCTTAAATTATTTTTAGGTTAATTTAATTTTAGTTAAATTTATTTTATTTTAATTTTATCTTAACTTTTAATAAATAGGAAAACGGTCAAAGTTACAGGGATGCATGTTAAGTTGGAAAAACAAAATTACGTGATAACCATTTTTTTGGTGTGAATGTCTTGCAAAGTTGAAAAACTTGTTTAGTGAAAAAGTTGAAAAAGTAAGATTTTATTCTAGAATTTTCAAAATTATTAATTAAGTTCGAACATCAAACAATTTCGAAGTTACATTCGAACTTGCTGGAAGTTCGAACTTAACCTAAGTTCGAAGGTGGTTGGATATAAATAGGTCAATAGTGCTTCATTCAATGCACCTACCCGCGAATTTAACCTCTCGAACTTACCAAAGAGATCTCGAACTTGTCAGTCGAACTTATCGACAGTTTTGGCAACATTCGACAGTTTTGGCAACATTTGCAAGTTGACTGCACCGTTACACCTACTGTTCTATGCACACGACTAGGTGGTCGTCCAATTGCATTTTCTTCTGACCATCTCCGAGCAATTTTGCAACTGGGGACACTTGATCAATAGGCCGGCCTAATTGATTTTCCAGCACCAATAAGGCAAGCGACCTTCCGCAGAATGGGTTATGCTCAAGATATAACCAAGGCTTCGTACGTTAAAAGCGGCCTCATTGGCCAGTGGAGATATCTGGTCCATGTAATATATCGTGTGGGGTCAGTTGTTCTACCAGCTAGCATTGCGTTCAGCTCCGTGTTCCGCACGTGATCGATCCGTTAAGTGTCTAACGAGGATTCCGCACTAATTAGACGACGTCGCGCCTTGATCCGATCCCTAGACTAGGTGACCTTACACTCTTCTTAATCCATATGAACTTGTTTGGACATGTAAATGTCTCAAGTCTAGGGGGTAGAATATACACCTTAGTAATGGTTGTGAATTCTATAGGTATACATGGGTGATCTTCCTAAATACCAAGGGAGAGGCTGTAAGAGAAATTATTGGATTTATCAGAAAGATGGATGTTCTAAATTCTACCCAGTCTAGCAGCTTAGAAGTGATCATGGTACTGAATTCAAAAACAGTACTCTTGAGGACTTTTGTGAAGAAAGCGACATTTCTCAAAACTTTTTAGTTGTAAGAACTCCACAACAAAATGGAGTTTCTGAAAGGAGAAATAGAACTCTTTTAGAAGCTGCTAGAACAATGTTGTGTGCATCAGGTCTCCCTTCATCATTTTGGGTTGAAGCTGTCAACACTGCTTGCTTCACTCAAACCAGATCCTTAGTGGTGAAAAGGTTCAAGAAAACTCCCTATGAACTACTCAAAGGGAGAAAGCCAATATAAACTATTTCCATGTGTTTGGATGCCGTTGCTTCATTTTGAATCAAAGGGACCAGCTGGCTAAGTTTAAATCCACAGCTGATGAAGGAGTGTTTGTGGGATATTCAGCTGTTTCAAAAGCCTACAGAGTATACAACCCCAGGAAAAAGGTGGTAAATGAATCCATCAATGTCACTTTTGAAGAGTATGTAAATCCTTCACTCAAAGTTGATCAAGAATCAGTTTCAGGAGACTTCAGCTTTGATGATCTTCTACACTCAAATGCTAAAGAAAAGGACTCTAAAGCTTCCACATCATCTAAAGTGGAACCTGCTAACCATAATGGACATGATGATGACTATATTGGTTCACCCTGTGCGAATAAGTGCACTGATATAGTTCATGTACCATGTCCAAAACCAATCAATGCTGATTTCCCTGAATCCTCTGCAGATATGTTCAACACCAATGTTACTTCCTCAATAGATGAACAAGCTCAAGACATTTGTATGTCTGACGATCATGAAAGCAGTTCTACAAGACCAATTGTGAATTAAACTGGTGCTCAAGATACAGAGGAATTATCATTGAAACATGATCCTAAGTGGATCAGGTGTCACCCAAATGAGCAAATATTAGGTGACATCAATAAAGGTGTACACACAAGGTGGGACAGTTTTGGGAACTTCTGTATGTTCTCAAGTTTTGTGTCCCTGATGGATCCAAAGAAAGTTGTTGATGCATTGAAAGATGTCTATTGGATCACTGCCATGCAGGAAGAACTCCATCAGTTTGAGAGGAACAAAGTATGAAAGTTGGTTACTATGCCTTAAGGTAATACAATAATCGACACAAAATGGGTTTTCAAAAACAAAATGAATGAGCAAGGTCATGTCATTAGAAATAAGGCAAGACTGGTTGCTCAAGGGAATAGACAAGAAAAAGGTATTGATTATGATGAAACATTTGCTACTGTGGACAGGCTAGAAGCAATTCGTTTATTTCTGGAATATGTTGCTCACAAAAGCATAAAGGTATTTTAAATGGATGTAAAGAGTGCATTTTTGAATGGCAAGCTGCAATAAAATGTCAGCCACCAGGTTTTGAAAATGAACATCATCCAGGTTTTATCTATAAGTTGGACAAAGCACTGTATGAACTGAAACAAACCCCCAGAGCCTGGTATGACACTTTTACTGATTTCTGTATGAGCAATGGATATTCTAGAGGTAAAGTGGATACTACATTGTTCATAAAGAAAGTGAAATATGATATTATGCTTGTTCAAATCTATGTGGATGACATTATATTTTGTTCTAATAATGAACAGCTATTCAAGAATTCTTCAATACTCATGAAATCTAAGTATGAAATAAGCATGATGGGTGAACTAACTTTCTTTCTAGGATTATAGGTTAAATAAGCCTCTGATGGATTTTTTTATAAATCAAAGAAAGAAAACATTAGATCTCTTGAAAAAGTTTAAATTTGATCAATGTTCTCCCATCAAAACCCCAATGTCAACCATTGTTAAATTGAATGTTGATACATGTGGCAAGCCTGATTCTGAAACAGCTAACAGAGTTATGACTAGGAGCTTGTTATATCTGACTGCTAGTAGACCAGAGATAATGTTTGCTACGTGTTTATGTGCTAGATTTCAAGCTGATCCAAAAGAATCACATCTGGCTACTGTGAAAAGAATATTCAAATACCTAAAGGGTACACCAGGTTTGGGTCTTTGATATCCCAAAGACTCTAGCCTTGACCTAATTGGCTACAAAGATTCTGATTTTGGAGATTGCAGGCTAGATAGAAAAAGCACAACAGGTGGTTGTCAACTCCTTGGTGGAAAGTTGATCAGTTGGTGCAGCAAGAAGCAGAACTCTTTGTCCACTTCTACTGCTGAAGCTGATTATATTGTTGATGGAAGCTGTTATGGACAGATCCTATGGATGCAACATCAGCTTGAGGATTATGGTCTGGTATATAGGAAAACTCTAATTCAGTGTGACAACACTAGTGCCATATCCATCTCCAAAAACCATATCTTCCACTCCAGAGCCAAGCATATTGCGGTCAGACATCACTTCATAAGGGATCACATCCAAAAAGGTAATGTTGAGGTAAGTTTTGTTCCTACAAAAGAACAGCTTGCAGATATTTTCACCAAACCCCTTAATGAAAATAGGTATAATTCCCTTGTATGAAAGCTGGGAATCTTAAATAAAAGTGACTAAGTGTCGTTGATGTTTAAAAGATCAAAATTGACAAAATCTCAAACAACAGCTTTGAAGGAACACGTTTCACCAGTTCTGTACTTAGCTAGTTCTTTAAGGTTTGAACAGGTTTGACATTTAACAAGTTGAATAGAAAAACAGTCATCAAACCTGTTCTATTGTCTAAACCTGAAACCTGCTCACTCAATATTCTGTTAAACAAGGCAAGCCTTGTTATTATTTCAGTTACTGAACAGCTTTCAGATTGAAACTTGTTCTTGAATAACTGCACAAGTTTTATAAACAGGTTACAGACTGGTCACAGGTTTGAGCAACAGCTTTGAACATCCAATTTTAAGTAACATTACTTCACATTTAAGTTATATAAATTGTGTATTTATTTATCTTAATTACCTATGGATAATGTGTGTTACGTGTTTAAACGAAGAAAAGTGTCAAGTTGGTCTAACAAACGTGCTGACGTGGTAACTGTTCCGTCCGTTAGTCATCACATTTCAAATCAACCGCCCTTTTCTCTCTCTTACTATCTCACATTCAAAATCCTATAAATACCCACTATCATTATTTCATCTTCTTCTTCCCTACTGCAACCCTACATATATCCATACTCTCTGAAAAAACCCTAACCACCAATAATAGACTTTGTGTCTCTACTTTGTGCATTTTCATCAACTTCACAAATGGCTTCCCATACTCCTTTTGTCCATGTCTTCCTTGGTGATGATGTGGTCAAACACCCATCAGTTACTATATCTCTCACCATCAAACCCACCAACTACGTAGCAAATCAGACAATACCAAAAACTATGTTAGTAAAGGTTATGAGTCAATGTTGGAATTCATCAAGGCACACCCACTTCAGTATGCCATTACTACAACTCTAGGTGTAATGTATCAAGAGATGGTATACAAGTTCTCGTATACCTGTTCATATGACTCTGTTGCCAAAGTTATTCGAAGAACCATTCTCAACAACACTAAAGTTGTTGACATATCTGTTGCTCTTCTTCGAGAAGTACTTCATCGGCCAAGGGTCGAAAAATATGATAAACCACAACCTGAAACTCAACAAATGGGTAGCTTGCTCAGATGTTGTGGTGTGGCTGCTCGAAAGGTGGGAGCTACATTATTCAGGAAGGAATCGGCACCAACCTACAGCTTTCTTTTTGCCTCTTTGGTGATGAGTTTAAGCTGCAAAATTGGTTACACCCTCTGTTTCTAGCCTAGTTTCCTCCCCAGTCCAAACACAACAACCTCCCACTTCTCCGACCACATACTCCAGGAAAAGGAGAAAATCCTTAGCCAGAAGGAAATCTGCCAGCCTACCTACCCAACACGGCCCCTCTGACCCCTCTCAACACGAGTCAGTTGCAAAGGAAGCAACCCCTGCTGCATCCTCTCCTCGTATCTTCGAAAGAGGCGCACCCTCTATAGAGCCTGCTTCACTCCAACCTGAGTCTACCCAGAGTCAGCCTGAGCCCTCTGGTTCCACCTAACAGGAACTAATTGTACATATGGAGACCACTAAATCAATTGTCCCTCCCTCTCAACAGGGTGAGGACATTGAAAGACAGGAGTTCTCTCCACTCCACACTGAGTCCAGATTGTCCCCCACTCATATTTCTCTTACACCACCTGAGTCCGCACAAGGTGCCAAAATAGTTGGTTCAAGCCTACCAACTGATCAGCCTTCATCTTCAGCTCCTCATTATGCAACTGATCAAACCCCATCAGTTGTTGAAGGACCAACACCCCAGCCTGATGATCCTCAGGGTACAGAGCAACCCTCTGATGAAGGTTTTCCCCAGCTACAAATTCCATCACCAGTTTTCATCACTGACGATACTGAAATGCACCTCACTACACCCC
The DNA here is from genome assembly GCA_020465985.1 of Centrapalus pauciflorus. Classification (NCBI taxonomy): domain Eukaryota; kingdom Viridiplantae; phylum Streptophyta; class Magnoliopsida; order Asterales; family Asteraceae; genus Centrapalus; species Centrapalus pauciflorus. Next base: position 299,176 of record JAANYP010000770.1, read on the forward strand.
ATGAAGAAGTGCCTCGAAACCTAGGCACTACTGAGGGTACCACCCATGTCTTTGATGAAGGAATCATAATCCCCGTTGTTCTAGAGAGGCCAACAACCCCTATCACCTCACCTCATGTTGTAGGTTTGGCCACTGCTGAAGGTATCCTTGACACCTCTAAGTTAGGTCACTTGTCTTTTGCACAGGTCATGGAACTTCTTTCCACCGTGCCCCTACCATAACCAAGTGAACCTTCCACTCCATCATCCTCACCTGCATCTCCATCCACTCAATCAAAACAATCCACCCATACACCTCCATCTCCAAAAGATCTTTCCTTAAAGGAACTACTTACTGTGCTGTCTAACAAGGTTGGTTCTTTAGAAAACTCCATGACCACCCTCCCTTCTACAATTCCAGACTCCGTGTCTGCATAGCTTGTAGGATTTCTTGATTCGTTCAAGTCATCCTTTCCATCGTCCTCTTCACAACTTGACTATTCCTCACAGCTGCTTGCACTCACTACACAGCTGCAACAACTCTCCACATTATCCTCTCTTCTTTCAAATCAACAGGATTCTGTATCCAGCTTCGCAGCTGTTTCCCAGCAACTGTCAAGTCTTGCTGAAACATGTTCTGTTTCTCTGCCTTCCACTTTAGCCTCGTTGAATACCTTAGTGGTTTCCCCGTCTAACTCTATGACATCAGATTTTGAAGATGTGAAAGAATCTATAAACATTACTCTTGCACGGCTTAAGAGTCTGATGTTCAGTGACACTGACAGTTCTGCTATTTACATTCTTTTAGCCACTACCACTTCTCAATCATCCTCCCTTGCACAATGCCTTACCTAGTTAGCTGATGTTAAGGACAACCTGGCTATCCTAGTGCATAGCCTGGTGGGTTCTACACCTGTTACCAAACTTGTTGCTGCCAAGCCTTTGGATCCGTTCCTTTGGGCAGCACTCATGTTGAAGGCTCTGTTCCATCTCCTTCAAAGGAGAGAAGAAATCCGCCACAAAGACCATGTCTAAGGGGGAGAAATCTTCATCTCCCTTTAAGGAGAAATCAGCTTCAGTTGGTCAAGCAGCAGGCCATCTAACAACTAGTGATGCTATAGGTACATCTCATGTTTCTGGGACAGCTAACCCTGCTCAGACTAAGTCTCCAAGATCTACATCATTTAAGGGGGAGGAACTTTATCCTGAGGACAGGCCCAGCAAAAGAAAACAGCTAGTCTTAGAATCATCAAAGGAGGAAGAAGATGAGATAGCTTTATCCATAGCAACCAAAGGAAAAGGCAAAGCTATTATGGATACAGAGGCTGAAAGACAGCTCCAGCTCAAGTGTGATAAGGCTCAAGCAAAATAAATGAACATACCACTTGACACTTTTTATGAGTGGAAACAAGAGCAAGTTGAGCTTCTGGAAAGAGCAAAGGAGGAAGCAGCCTCATTGAAAGCTACTCAAGTTTTTGTTGCCAAGGAGGCAAAGAAAGTAAAAATGTCATCCTTGGTAGTGCAAAAGAAGTTGGAACAGGCTGTGAAGGAAACAGACGGTGGAAAGAAAGCTGAGAAGGAGAAAAGCTCTAAGGTCTCTGTGACCAAAGGAAAATCTGTGTCTTTCACCCCTTCAACTGTGAGAACTCAATTCCACTTTTACAACTTGGCCAGAAAGAAGTTCTTTGATGTTGCTGAAAGAAGAATTGCCAAGGATACGATTGTTAAAGTTCTCCCCACTTCAAGAAAAAAATCAGCCTTGGAAGTTGAACTTGCAGTTGCTCTGAGCAGTTCAAATCTGAAACTGCTAAAACTGTCAGAGCATTTGTAAGAAAACAAATGGCAAAAGTGAAAGGGTTGTGCTTGCTTCCAGATGATATGATAAAGATATTTCCATGATGGAACCCAAGATCAAGCCAAGAGACAAAAGAGGGACTCAGAGCTTGAGGAAATTGTTAAGCTGATTGAACAACGGTTCTATGCCACTGAAATCAAAGGTATGGATCATAGCCTGCCTAAAGGTGTAGAACTTATTGAACGTAAATACATTGAAGATCCTAAGGTTGGAGTGTTCTTTGTGGATCCCCTATCCAAAAAAATGTGTTTTCAAAGAGCCTCAGATCTTTCTAGAGCTGGTGTCAGACAAATTATTGCCTTCAGGTACACGACAGCTTATGTCAAGCATTTCAGATGGAGAGTAGCCATTCTAAATCAGTTAGAAGCTTGCAATGCCATAGGAGAATTAGACAACCAAGATCTTTTCTATCTTAAACAAGAGGTAGAATGTTTTGAAGCTAGAAAAGAAATGTTGGTTGGTCTAGAACAAGAAAGACTTCTCAAAGCTGCTGTTGATTTGGAAAAAGAAAAGGAGAAGGAACAAGGTCCATCTACTGGTGATGAGTAGATGGAGAATACAGTTGATTATTAGTTGGTCAGACTTACCATTATTTGCTCCCAACATCAACAGTCGAATTAGTTGAAGTTGTATTGTACATTTGTTGTACTTTGTTTTTCCTTGTAAACATTTGTTGTTTAAATCAGTTTTCAGTGTATATAAACAGATCATTTACTTTACTTCTTTGTTATAAGTTCATTGTAATGTAAATGTATATAGTGATAACAGATATCCTCAGCTTTAGGCTAAATATTGCAAAAGGGGGATTGTTATGCACAAAAAGGCCTCAATCAAACTTGTCTATATCATAGGGGGAGATTTCTAATCAAGCATGATTGATACACTTAAGGGGAGAATTTAAGGCTTTCTAATGAGTTATTTGAAAAATCAGCCTAAGTCTATTTACACTGTTACATTAGCTGTCCATTACCGTTTGATTGGTTTGATAGAAACCGTCTAAGTTGTTCATGTCTATTGAACAGTTTTGACTCAAGAAAGTGTTCTGCTCTTTGTGAACAGATCCTATTCTTTGTGAACAGGTTTTACACATTATGGAATTTGTTTTCATGTCCTCATGTAAAGTCTTGAACATAAAGATCAATCTACATCTTCAGACAAAGTGGAAAAACGGAAACCGCCAGTTCTGCCAAAGCTGTCCTGAAACATGAAGACAAAGAGGATATCTGAAATGGGTGACAGACTATTTCTTACATCAAAATAGCATTACAATGAAGAGTAAAGGTCTAAAGTTGTCATTCCTCTTTAAGGTAAAGCTATGGACGACAGAGACAAAAAGAAAAAGACAAAGATTCTGCAACAAGTGGACAAAGTCTGATTTGTCAAAATGCAGAAAAGCATCATTGTCTTTTTGCAAGACATTCTCACTTTCTCTAAAACCAATGAAAAAGCTTCTCTGAGATTCACTGTGTTAATATAAAAGAAGCTTCCAAGGAATTAGAGATATCAAGAGAGACATCTACAAACAGAGAACGAGCATTGCAAAGCAAAGAGTGTTTTTCATGCATGCAAATTCTTCTTTCAACTTAGATGTAAGGTTACCTATAGCACGGATTTGATCTTGATGCGACACCGTCCAACGAGTGCGGAATCCTCGTTAGTGGTTTAACGGATCGATCACACACGAAAACCGGAGACGAACATAATGACAGTCGATACGATGAACGACCCGACACGTGTATTTCTCCAAAAGACTCTGAAATCACTCAAGTTCGTACGCACACTAATACGAGCTCTGATCCCTAATTTCTGCAAAAGTCCCTTAATGAAACGGATTAACACATAATTATATCAGTTAAGTTTGAACTTAACTGATCAAGTTCGTTTAGGCCCAAGCCCACCAACTTGTCCAACGACCTTCGAACTTAGTTCCACTAAGTTCGATTCCCAGCCTATGAACTTATTCTAGAACTTATATTGAACTTATGTTTGAACTTTGCATGAAAATGTAAACATCATACACAATCATGATCAAACATATATAACTTTTATTTTGCAAAGCTTGATGTGACACCCTTGCCATAATTAACCACAATTACATAACGCCCAGGAATAATCACCAAACATAAATTACATAATGATCTGAAAGCTTAATTAAAGTGCCGAAGCATAAAAGTACATACTAATAGTAATACAAATGTTTTAAACACCCTACGGTGCTACAAGGTTCCAATACTAAGTCTACATACTCAAAGTTATTACAACATCCAGATTATATTACAACATTAACCCCAACATTCAATTACCAAAGTGAGTAGTAGAAATCTTCAAGTACCTCAACAAACGACCTAGCTAGATGGTCCCGCAGCAGATTTCCCTTTTTCTGTAAAAATGAAACAACTGAGGGGTAATCGAATGCTTAGTGAATACCAAATGATTTTACACATTCTGCAAATCCTTATGATGCCACCCAGAGTAACCACGGTAACACATACCGTATACTCCACACGTACTTAAAGTACGCAACCCGAGCCGCAGCTCCTTCGAGCTGACACTCAGCATAAGGAAAACCAACCATCTGAGGCAGACACAACATCGGGGATGACTTACTGTTATCCTGACCACAGAGGTGTCAAACTCTTGGTCATATAGCACACTAACATCAGAGTACATATGCGACCCGCAGGTGCATCAATAGGATGCACAAAAAATGAACGGACATGCAACAAGTATGAATGTGCATCAACATATACGCAAGTTAGTAGAGTGCCAAACGAAAGTGAAACAACATGCCTCAGCAGGCAAAGCAAACATAAAGCAGATGCAGACATGTTAAAATCAAAGGTACTAAGAGTGGGTGCGTTATTTATATTTCAGTTAATTTTATTTTTCCACGGGCTTTCAACCGGATCCACAAAGTACCCCACTGTGGGTTAAACAACACCACAAGGGACCTATTACATTTCCATACGGAAAAACATATCACATACGTGTTCAAGTATCAATTTGTTCAATTATAAATGTTACAACAATTGGAACCGACATTCAAAACTCGCATTAAAAACCATCATTTGAGGTGTTATTATTCCAAATTAACCCTCCTTTATTCACCTTAATATGTTACAAAAGGTATCTCAAAAGTGTATTTATTAATCCATAAATTCGAGTCCTTAATAACCCATCCGAATAACCCAAGAAATGTATAGAACTCGCCGAGTTGGCCAGGGGTACTCGCCGAGTTCAGGTCCGAAGTTCGGACCCTTGGCCGGATTTCGGACCCATCTGAATTACATTACCCATCCGAGTTCGGTTCCATCCGGATTCGGTCTCATTTAGGTTCGAGTCTCATGCGAAGTTGAGCCTCATCCAAATTCGGGTCCCAACCGAATTTGGATCCAACCACTTATGAATTTTGAATATTTCTTCAAGCGTTCTTGGGAACTCGCCGAGTTCACCAGCAGTTTTGCAGGTCGCAGCTACGGGGTTTGCTCTAAATTTTCCATAAATCCATTTCTAGCCACATGCAGTTAAATCTAATGTTATATAAACATATATGGGGTGTTCCTGCATCATTTTCCATATCCTTAACATCCAGATTCGTCCAGATTGGACCCAAAATGAGCAAAAACCTCAAGAACACATAATTTCATAAAAAGTCAGATTTCTAACCTTTTTGGATGAATCAAGTGACGATTCTTGTTTCTGAAGCTTCAGTGACGTTCAATTGATGATTTCCAACTAATATAACATACATGCATTAACATTTTCTTCAGATTAAAATCCGAATTTTGAACCTCAAAATAAAACCCCAAAAAGGTATATCATGTTCTTACCTTAATCTCCTTTGATTTCTGATAATAACTAACTTTAATCCACGAATTTCGTTCCACAAGTTCGAATTTCAGCAGAGAATTTAGAGAGAGATGGAGAGCCTTTTGGAGTTCAAATGGTGAAATGAACCAAGATAAAAGACCCTTAGTCTTTTATTTCTCAAGTTTCGGCTATTGACACTTTTGGCCCCTCAACCTACCTGATTTTACTAAATATTGATTTTATCTTAGTTTTATCATTACTAACATTTATAAATATTCATACTTAAATAAAATATAGAAATTCTCAAATTTCTTAAAATAACAACCAACTTTCAAATATCCAGATACATAATCATTTTTCAAAATCCAACTTAATTATACAAAAATTCATCTAATTATCCCAATTACAATAAATTGAATTCGAGGATGTTACAGCATGGGCTCCACCATGCTAAAACTTCATCCTCAAAGTTACTTGGATCCAAAAATTTGTGGATATTTCTTCATCATTTCAGACTTTGTCTCCCAGGTTTGATTCGCTCCCTTATGATGCTTCCAACGTACCAACACCATTTCTATCTCTTTGCTCCTCAACTTCTTTACTTTAGTATCTAAAATACATTCCGGCTCCTCCACGTATCAAAGTCTTTCATCAATTTGCAGCTTGGTATGATCAGCCCAGTCCTCATTTCCAGTAGTGAATGATTTTCTGAGATTTCCAACATGGAATACCGGATGTATGCCAACATCTCTTCAGGCAACTCCAGACGATACGGCTGATTAGCCACCTTCTCTATTATTCTGAATGGTCCGACAAATCTCGGAGCCAACTTTCCTCTCTTCACGAAACGAGTAACACCTCTCATAGGTGATACTTTCAGATATACCCAATCGTTCACATCAAAACTGATTGGTTTGTGCCTCTTGTCATGATAAATTTTCTGACGATCCTGGGCCGCCTTCATGTTCTGTCTAACCAGCTGTATCTTCTCATTCGTTTCCTGTAACAATGTCGGCCTAGCAATCGGCGTTTCTCCAGTTTCTCTCCAACACGTAGGAGTCCTACATCTTCTTCCCTATAAGGCCTCAAACGTCGCCTTCTTTACTGTCGCATGATAACTGTTATTATACGAGAATTCTATCAATGGCAAATGGTCGTCCCAATTGCCACCAAGGTCCAATATGCATGATCTCATCATATCCTCCAAGGTAAGGATAGTTCGTTCACTCTGACCATCGGTTTGCGGACGATAAGCTGTACTCATCGCGATCCTCGTTCCTAACCCTTCTTGCAATGCCGACCAAAAGTTTGAAGTAAATCGGCTATCCCGGTCCGATCCAATGGACTTTGGTACTCCGTGTCTAGCAACGATCTCGTCCATGTAAATGTGAGCCAACTTTTCCAATGAATAACTTTCACGAAATGGTATAAAATGTGCCGACTTGGTCAACCTATCAACAATCACCCAAATTGCATCATGTTGACGCCTAGTTTTCGGCAACTTCGTGACAAAATCCATAGTGATGTGTTCCCACTTCCATTCCGGAATGGGAAGCGGTTGCAGACTGCCATAGGGTTGCTGATGTTCGGCTTTCACTAACCGTCAAGTTCTACATCTTTCAACATACGGCCTACATCGTTCTTCAATCCGGGCCACCAAAAGTCTACCTTTAATTCGTTGTACATCTTTGTACTTCCAGGATGTACAGAAAACTTAGACTCATGTGCTTCTTCAATGATCACTCTCTCATGCCCCCAAGCTTTGGTAGCCAGATCCTTCCATATATACCTTTCAACCCCGATTCACTAGTTTCCATATTCTTAATTTGCACTCTTATATCCTCAGCACCAACATTTTCGTCTTTCAAGGCTTCCTCTTGAGCGGCCTTAACATCATCAATAATTGTGGAAGTTAACATCGTAGAGTCATCATGTAGCAGCAGTCCTTAGCATAAGCTTTGCGACTCAAAGCATCGGCTACCACGTTAGCCTTTCCTGGATGATAAAGGATTTCACAATCATAATCCTTTATTAGTTCCATTGAACGTCTCTGCCTCATATTAAGCTCCTTCTGACTGAAAATATACTTCAAACTCTTATGACCTGTATAGAGTTGACACTTTGTTCCATACAGATAGTGTCTCCACAACTTCAATGCAAAAATGAAAGCTGTCAACTCAAGATCGTGAGTGGAGTAGTCTTTCTCGTGCTGCTTTAACTGTCTTGAGGCATATGCAATTACTTTTCCGTGCTGCATCAGTACAGCACCTAACCCTAGTCTCGATGCGTCTGTGTATACCACAAAATCCTCATTACCCTTTGGTAGAGCAAGTATCGGCGCTTCACTTAGCGTCTTCTTCAAGATCTCGAAAGCCTTCTGCTGCACAGTTTCCCAGACGAACAGTGCATTCTTCTTCGTTAATGCAGTCCAAAGGAAATGCAATTTTCGAGAAATCCTTTATAAATCTCCAATAGTACCCCGCCAATCCAAGAAAACTATCTTCTGTAGCTGAACGAGGCAGTTCCCAGTTTTTTATTGCTTCTACCTTAGCTGGATCTACAGAAATCCCAGCTCCAGAAATCACATGTCCCAAAAACTAAATCTGTTGCAACCAGAACTCGCACTTGGAAAATTTGGCATATAACTTTTCCTTCCTTAAGAATTCAAACAACTCTTTTAGATGATCAGCGTGCTCAGCCTCAAACTTGGAGTACACCAGAATGTCATCAATAAACACGATTACCGACTTGTCTAACATCGGTCTGCACACTCTATTCATCAAATCCACAAAGACAGTCGGGGCGTTGGTTAACCCGAAAGGCATAACCAAGAACTCGTAATGCCCATAACGTGTCCTGAAAGCTGTCTTTGGCACATCTTCCTGTAGGACTTTCAACTGATGGTACCCCGACCTCAAGTCAACCTTAGAAAAGACACTAGCCCCGTGTAACTGATCAAAGAATTCATCTATCCTAGGCAATGGATACTTGTTCTTAATAGTTATCTTATTCAGCTCCCGGTAATAGATGCACATCCTCATGGTGCCATCTTTCTTTTTCACAAATAGTACACGGGCTCCCCACGGCGATGAACTCGGTCGAATGAAGCCCTTATCCAACAACTCCTGGAGTTGTTTCATCATTTCTTACATCTCGGTAGGAGCAAGGCGATACAGAGAACGAGCTACCGGTGCAGCTCCAGGGATCAGATCAATACGGAATTCAACATGTCTCTCAGGCGGCACGCCAGACAAGTCTTCCGGAAACACATCCGGGAATTGTGATACAACAGGAACATCGGACACAGTCTTTTTCTCAGCCTTGGCATCAGTAGCATATGCCAGGTAGGCGTCACAGCCGTTTGCAACAAGCTTTCGGGCTTTTGCAATGGTCAGCAAACATAGATCCCCACTTCTCCTATCCCCGTATATACAGATCTCACGTCCCTCCGGAGTAGTTATCTTTATCATATGCTTCTTACACACTATATGCGCTTCATTTTCAATCAACCAGTCCATTCCGACTATCACGTCAAATTCACTGAATTCGATCGGAATCAGATCCAAATTGAAGACTACATCTTCAATTACTAATGTGCAGTTACGGTATACGTGGTCTACTTTGACTAGAGTGTTGCTAGTAGTTTCTATGTCTAGTATGGCAGATAACTTAGACAGTGGCATGGCAAGTCGTTGTGCAAAAACAGTAGACACAAACGAACGATTGGCACCTGAATCAAATAAAACTCGTGCTGGCATAGATATTACAATAAACATACCAGTAACCACCTCCGGGTTTTCCCTAGCTTCCTCCGCCGTAATCTGAAATGCACGAGCCGGTGCCCTTTGTGGTTGGTTTCGGCGGTTGACTGAACCACCAATTGATCCCCCAAATGATCGAGTTGATGATGGAGCAGCAGCTGCTGGAGCATTCTTTCGACAGTTCCTACTATAGTGCCCCCATACACCACATTTATGACAGGCATCCGATTTCCGCGGGCATTCATTCTGGTAGTGGCCCAATTCTCCACAGCAAAAACATGCACGCCCATTTGTACACTTGCCAAAATGTTTCAGATGACATTTATTACAGTACTGCGGCTCGGTGTTGATGGAGTACGCACGAGCACGACCAGCAGAACCAGATTGTCGACGGTAAGACTGTTGTGGTGAATACTGTGACGAGCAAGAAGAACCAGAGTAGCCTCCTTCGCGTTGACGTTTCGGTGGTGAAGGTTGAGTTGGGTTAGCTGAAGCAGCAGCAGACCCCATTACATACCCAGACATACTCAGAATCTGTTCCACATTTCTGGCGGCTTCCAGCAGACTAGCAAATGTGGGGTAGCGTACGTTGCTCATCACCCTTCGGATTTCCAGATCAAGACCAGCCTCAAATCTGGTCACTTTTCTTTCCTCTGTATCAACCTGATGAGGCGCGAACAAACTTAGCCTCGTGAATTCTACCGCATACTGGGACACAGACTTAGTCCCCTGAATTAGTGTCATGAACTTAGCTTCTAGTCTTCGGCGCTCATCGGCCGGGCAGTATTGCTGAGTAAAGACTTCAGTGAACTCAGACCATGTCATCACAGACACTTTCTCCAAGGTTAAGGCGTTAACCATGGAATTCCACCACATAACTGCATCTTTGGTGAACATTGCAGTAGCGAACCGGACCATATCCTTCTCAACACAATCGCTGATTCGGAATGTCCGTTCTGTGGCTGTTATCCATTCCAGTGCAAAAACAGCATCACCGAACCCATTAAATTCAACTGCTCCATTTCCCTTGAAATCCTTAAACCGACAACCTCTGGGCTTGTTAGATGACCCAGTGTTGTCATCTTGCACGTCATTGTTTCCCCCCTCTTTTTCCTTATTCTTCCTTTTGTCTTCTCTTCGCTTAGCTTCGGCCTCATCTCGAGCCCGAAGCTGATCTTGAATCATTCGATTTTGCTCAGCCATCATGGCTAGCATCATTTCTCTTGTCTCTTCGGGTGTCATTCCTCCTCCAGACATGTTCTGAAATATAAAACATATAACTTGCTTAGTGACATGTCATTTATTTAAAGACACCACTCATTGTCCTGTATGAAAGTCAATCTCCTATGTCTAATAGATCGTTACCTGTCTTTGTTCAGATCATTACTTACAATCACTACATATCATCACTTAATGTTTGAGACCAAGACCTCACGGACACTTGAATCTCAAACTACTGCTCTGATACCATACCATGTGACACCCTTGCCACATTTAACCACAATTACATAACACCCAGGAATAATCACCAAACATAAATTACATAATGATCTGAAAGCTTAATTAAAGTGCGGAACCATAAAAGTACATACTAATAGTAATACAAATGTTTTCAAACACCCTACGGTGCTACAAGGTTCCAATACTAAGTCTACATACTCAAAGTTATTACAACATCCAGATTATATTATAACATTAAACCCAACATTCAATTACCAAACTGAGTAGAAGAAATCTTCAAGTACTTCAACAGACGACCAAGCTAGATGGTCCCGCAGCAGATTTTCCTTTTCCTGTAAAAATGCAATAACTGAGGGGTAAGCGAATGTTTAGTGAATACCAAATGATTTTACACATTCTGCAAGTCCTTATGATGCCACCCAGAGTAACCGCGGTAACACATACCGTATACTCCACACGTACTCAAAGTACGCAACCCGAACCGCAGCTCCTTCGAGCTGACACTCGGCATAAGGAAAACCAACCATCTGAGGCAGACGTAACATCGGGGATGAGATACTCTCTATCCTGATCACAGAGGTGTCAAACTCTTGGTCATATAGCACAGTAACATCAGAGTACAAATGCGACCCGCAGGTCCATCAATAGGATGCACAACAAATGAACGAACATGCAACAAGTATGAATGCGCATCAACATATACGCAAGTTAGTAGAGTGCCAAACGAAAGTGAAACAACATGCCTCAGCAGGCAAAGCAAACATAAAGCAGATGCAGTCATGTTAAAATCAAAGGT
>JAANYP010000771.1:0-222837 GCA_020465985.1 Centrapalus pauciflorus
AAACTGAAACCCACCACACATTTAAATTCATTTTTATGAACAGAAAGTTTGAATCACCATGATCCCTCAAATACGAATATACGAGCACAGTCACATATACATTCAGAAATTGAAAAGAACTATGTAAAAAACACAAGAATCAAAATGATTTACTCACAATATGATGAAATTATTTCTTTAATCAGTCGACGATATGTGGGTTTTGGGTTTTCCTAATGGTGAAGGAAACTTTTTGAAGAAGATGATGAATAGTCGGTTTTCAGAAAAAGGAAATTTGAAATTTGAATTTCAAATTTATAGAAGAGATTACCCGGCCCATGTTTGAAAAACTTTAACCGGCCCACTTTCAAATCACCAAGGTAGAAACCCAATATCTTTTCAAAACAAATTTCAACAAAACAGAAAAATTTCTGATAAAACAAAAAAATAAACCAAAACAAAAAAAAAAAAAAAAATATAAAACAGACTTAAACAAAAACCAAAAAAAAAATTGAAAATACACACAAACAAAAACAAAAAAATAAAAAATATTAAACAAAAACAAAAAAAATTTAAAAATATTAAAATGCTCCCCCTTGAATTGTAGAATGTTGCTCCCCCTCAGATGTATATAATATTTTTCAAATCTGCTCCCCCTACAAGATATCGGATAAATTTTATCAGATTTTCTCAAAATCAGATAAATTCATTTTTCTGCTCCCCCTGCACATGACAATCTAGATCTGTTAAATTCCAAAAAAAAAAAATTGAACTTTTAAAATTCAAGAATTTAACATCAGATTAGAATCAATTAAAAAAATGTAAATTTAAAATTATAACTTGAAACTACTGAATTATTAAATCTAATGATTCAACATACCCAATTTGTATACCAAAAAATTAAACATTTTTTCATCTAACGCTTTGGTAGACAAATCAGCTAGTTGATATTCAGTAGGTACAAAGTATAATTCTATATTTCCATTTTCAACGTGATCCTTTATAAAGTGGTACTGAATGTCAATGTGTTTTGTTTTTGACTGTTGCACAGGATTTGATGCAATTGCGATTACGCTCTGAGAATCACAGTAGATAGGTATCTTCTGTGGTGTAAACCCGTAGTCTCGCAGTTGGCTCTTCATCCACAACACCTGAGAACAGCATGATGAAACAGCAAAGTATTCTGCTTCAGCTGTAGACAATGAAACGCAGTGTTGTTTCTTGGATGACCAACATACGAGTTTGTCAACTAAGAATTGTACTGCTCCATATGTACTTTTTCCGTCCATCTTATCACCTGCGTGATCAGCGTCAGAAAAAGCAGTTAAATTGAATGACGATTCTCTGGGATACCACAAACCAAGGTTTGGAGTTCCCTTGAGATATCTTAAAATTCTTTTTGCAGCAGTTAAATGTGATTCTTTTGGATTCGCCTGATATCTAGCACAGACACATGTAGCAAACATAATATCCGATCTACTAGCAGTTAAATACATTAATGACCCAATTATACCTCGATAATGAGTCACATCTACAGTTTTCCCCGAAATGTCCTCATCGAGTTTTGACTTTGAATCCGGAGCCATGGGAGTTTTCATAGGAGTACTATTAACCATGTTAAATTTCTTTAACATGTCTTGTATATATTTTGACTGATTTTTAAAAATACCATCAGTCAATTGTATAACTTGTAATCCTAAGAAAAAATTTATTTCTCCCATCATGCTCATTTCGAATTTTTGGGACATTAAGAATGCGAATTTCTTACAAAATTCAGGATTTGTAGACCCAAATATTATGTCATCTACATAGATTTGTATTACTATAATATCCGGCCCCTGACATTTTATAAACAGGGTTGTGTCAACTGCACCTTTGTTGAATCCATATTTCAAGATATATGTTGAAAGTGCATCATACCAAGCACGCGGTGCTTGTTTAAGGCCATACAGTGACTTGTCTAAAATATATACATGATCAGGTTTCGAAGGATCAGTAAGGCCTTCGGGCTGATATGTATATACTTCATCAGTTAATTCCCCGTTTAAAAATGCACTTTTAACATCCATTTGATAAACAGTGAAATTTTTATGAGCGGCAAAAGCTAAAAACATCCTAATCGCTTCTATTCGTGCAACAGGTGCAAATGTCTCATCATAGTCAATCCCTTCTTGTGGATTATATCCTTTGGAAACGAGTCGAGCTTTATTGCGAATGATTACTCCATGTTCTTCCTTCTTGTTTTTAAAGATCCACTTCGTGCCAATGATAGATTTGTCTTGGGGTCGCTCAACAAGTCTCCAGACCTTCAACCGTTCGAACTGATTCAGTTCTTCTTGCATTGAAACAATCCAATCAGCGTCCAGAAGTGCTTCTTTCACATTTTTAGGCTCTATTTTGCTGAGAAAATTTGAAAATAGGCACTCGTTTATTGTGACTCTTCTGGTTTGGACTGAAGCAGATGGATCACCAATAATGTTTTCTATTGGGTGATTTCTAGTCCACTTGAAAGTATGTGGATATGGTTGGATGTGGTCTTGATTGGGATTTTGGTCTAAATATGTAAGTCGGGGGATTGCTTCAGATATATTTGGTAGGGTATCTGAGTTAGGAGTTTCTGAATGTTCGGATATTAAGGGGGTTTTAGAAGATTCTGGAGGTTCAATGGGTTGTACACTTGTAGTTGGCAAGTGCACATCTGTTGTTGAGGCTTCTCCAGTTTCTTCTGATACTTGTTGATGAGAATGATCGGAGACTACGACGGGATCTTCAGTAATCCTGTCAGGCACCAAATTTGAAACATTAGTTTTGGGCTTCTCAAAGTAGTCTTCATAAAAATTCTCAAACAATTTATTTAATTCAGAATTTTTTGCATTCTTTTCATTTGACTCCATAGAAGTCGGCTTGTTAGGTTCGGGTCCTGAACTGGTATGTTCAGAAGCGATAACCACTGCTTCATCAAATTTGACGTTGACGCTCTCATTGACAGTCTTGGTCCGCTTGTTGTAGACACGTAAAGCGACTGACTCCTTCGAATAACCTTTGAAAATACCTTCATCTGCTTTTTGATTAAATTTTCCAAGGTTGTCTTTGTCATTTAGTATGAAGCATCTGCATCCAAAGACATGGAAAAATTTAATATTAGGTATCCTTTTATTTATTAGTTCATAAGGAGTCTTTCCAAACCGTTTATTGATTATTGAGCGATTCTGTGTGAAACAAGCTGTTGCAACTGCTTCAGCCCATAAGTATAACGAAAGATTGGAATACGCCAGGTTCTTGCTGATTCCACTAGTGTCCGATTTCTTCGTTCAACGAAACCGTTCTGTTGTGGAGTTCTAGCAGCTGAAAACTGATGTGTAATTCCTACAGAATTCAAAAATGATTCAAGCGATTTGTTCTTGAATTCTGTGCCGTTATCTGATCTGATTGACTGAATTGAAAGTTGCAACTTCACTTGAATTTTCCGGATGAAGTCTATGATGATTTCGGTAGCATCTGATTTTGACCTCATGAAGAAAACCCATGTGTACCGTGAATAGTCGTCAACTATCACCAATACATATCTTTTCTTATTAATACTTTGTACTCTCATTGGTCCACACAGATCCATATGTAGCAATTCCAGTGCTCTGGTTGAAGAGTGTTCGGATTTGGATTTGTGTGAGCTCTAGTCATCTTTCCTTTTTCACATGTGGCACACAACTACTCCTTTTGGAATTTGAGAGTTGGTAGCCCTTTAACTAACCCGCCTTTTGCTAGGTTGGTCAATTCATTAAAGTTCAGATGTGAAAGACGATGATGCCATAGCCATGCTGTTTTAGATGTAGCTTTTGACAGTAAGCAGACATCCTTTTTCAGATTAATGGAGGCTAGGTCAATGGAGTACAAGTTGGTTTTCCTGTTTCCTGCCAGTATTTCTTTACCTTCCCCAGATCGAATGCTGCACTGATTGGCTTTGAAGTTGACTTCCAATCCTTTATCACACAATTGTGCAATGCTAAACAAGTTATGGCCAAGACCATCAACGTAGAAAACCTTCTGAATGGTAATTTTGTCGTATGCAAGACTCCTGTAACCTTTGATCGGACAAAACTGATCATTTCCAAGTCTGACCGTCCCATGGAACTTTTCTACAAAGTTCGTGAGAGTTTCTCTTTGTCCGGTCATATGCTTCGAACATCCGGAGTCAAGATACCATACATGATTTACCTATAAGACGAAATAGCACATGAGGTACCCACTTATAGTTGGGTACTTTTGATTTAGGTAAATCATGCAGTTTATGATTCGTTTTCTCATCAGATATGTCTTTTAGCTTTGCAATTGATGATTTAGGTACCCACTTTTGAACAAAAATTTTGGTATCCACTTTTGTACAATTCGCGGGGGAACTGTTTTTGAAATATTTTGTTGTGGAACCTTTTTCTGTTTGAAAAATGGGTCCTTTTTCTTAGGTTGCCATACGAGCATATCAGATTTACAAGTAATGATTTACATGCACCAGAATTCAAAGGAATTAAGTCTGTTCGAGAGAATTTTATACAAGATTTATCAACAAATTTATTATTACAGACAGAGTTTTCAAAATTGCTATTTCTATCTGTAACACTATTTTTCTTCACGCACCACTCTTGTTTTATTTTCTTTTATTTTCTGCTCTCTCTTCTTCTTTCTCCAATGTTGCTTTCTTGAACCGTTCACAATATTATCTGACATAGAAGAAATATGAGAATTAGTAATCTTAGAAACTTGTTTCTTCTATAAATTTCTCTTACCTTTTGGAGATTGGACTTTAAGTGCAATTGAGTTCTCTGTAGAAGATGATTCACCTTTTTCAAATTTAGGAGTATCAAAAATAACTTTTGTTTTCTCCTTCTTTTGTTGTAAAGTTGGTGAATTTTCAGATGATTTTATTGAATCTGTAGAAATTCTTTGCAGAATTTTAACAGGTTCTTTTTGATCATCTGATTGTTTGTTATACAAAGGTTTTGCAAATTCATCAATTTTAACAAACATTTCCTCTAAGGAATTGAAGTCAGAGTTCATAAACAGATGAAATTCTTTTTCTGAATTGATAGAATCTAGAGAAGTTGAAGATGATGGATCAGACATCTTTTTGTTCTCAGGCTGGTTTTGTAACTTTTGTTCCGGAATTTTGAGTTCAGCCTTAAGAGATTTATTTTCTGTCTCAAAGTTTTTAATTTTTAATTCAAGATCAGAGTTAATCTTTTCTAGAATTGAAAATGGCAAATATAACTTTTGAGATTTAGTAGTAGAGTCAGATAAATGCTTTTCAGAATATGTTTGAATGTACTCTTCTTTAATATCAGTATTAGTACTTGATTCATTTATTCTGTTATACTCAACAGAATTTTGCATTTTGTCTGATCTTAATCTTTTAGTTTCTTCACTAGATTCTACTTTTTCAGATGCTTTCATTAAAGTAATTTTTAATCCTAAATTCATATGTCCGACATCATATAAAGTCGGTGATTTGGATATAGCCTTTGTCAGATACTTAGGATTTTCCCAACCAATACCAGATTAGAGTTGTAAAATTCTGTGTCTTTTGGTTGATTTAAATAGATGGTTTGATCTGTTTGACCTCTTTTGAGCATTTTTCTTTTCAGCCTCTAATGATTTTTCAAATTTCTTAAGCATAAAGGCCATCTGCGTTAATTTCTCTTCAAGTATACAGGAATCATCAATTTCAGAGTCAGAGTTAGAATTTACCTCCGGTGTTTCTGAACTATCTAAGTTTTCTGACTCTGAATCATCATTATCCTTATCATCAGCTTTTCTTGTTGCCATTAACGCAAATTCTTCAGTCTCTTCCTCCTCAGACTCTTGTTTTTCCTCATCCTCTTCATCTGTCTGCCCAACCCATACCTCATCTTCTGCTAGCATGGCTGACTCACTTAATTTTAACTCATTGAAAACCTCTGATTTCAGGCAGATTTGAGCATCCTCATCTAGTATGTCTTCATCCTCAGATAACTGTAGCCAATAGTCATCTTCTGCCATAAGAGCTTTTCCAGCTTCTTTTTCTTAGGCTAGGAGAGCCTTTCTTGTATAGTAGTCAGAGTTTTTGACTACTGGCAGTCTACACTCACGGGCATAGTGACCTGGTTTTCCACAGTTATAGCACTTCTGCTCTGATTCTTTCTTCGCTGATTTATCTGATTTTTCATATTTCTCAGCTTTTCTGCCACTGCTCTCCCTAGATTTTTCATACTTTTCCTTCTTTTCAAATTTCCTCGAGCCAGTCTTGTAGCATATTTTGTTGTTGGTTGGCTTACGATAGAATTTCTTTTGAAATGCTTTAGTTAGCAGTGTCATCTGCTTTTTCATTTCTTCTATCTCGGAGTCTGCAGATGAATCTGATGTTTCTGATTCGGAAGAGCTACTGCTGATGTTAGATTAATTATTTCGATCCTAGGAGTTATTTTGTAATATTTATTAACATTGTAATGTGTCTTGTATTTATTTCTATGTAATTTCTTTCTTATGTAATAGTGTAGGGGCCATTGTTGCCAAGTCTTGTAAGTTAATTAAATGAGCCTATAAAGGCTCCTAGGGTTGCTTTTTGACAATACACGGTTGACCTACATTTGAATCTTCTCTTGGAGCCGCCACTGTTCTTCCACATTCACCAACATTCATATTGTCTTCTTTCTTATTAAAAACACATTTATTGAGCTTGTTTCTTCATGTGTTTGATGAGAAAAACGTCAAGGTGCTGAATATATACGGGATTTCATATTAACAATTGGTATAAGAGCTCAGAGGGGTGGATTTCAACTGATTACTTACGGAATCTGCTGGGTTGTGCATGTTCTTCGAAGTTCTTCAATATTCAACCGGTTAGATCTTCATTTTCCATGGTTTTTCGAGTTTCTTCTGTTATAATGGTTCTATAAACATCACATTATCATTATATACTGATTTTAAACTCATTTACTTCCATATCTTTGTTAAAATCATCAAGAATCGACCATTTTGAAGCTTGAAAATATGGGTTTTTTTAAGTGGGTTTTTCATGTGTTCATGCTAGTTTTAAGTGTTTTCTAGGTTGTTTTAAACTACCAAAAGTGTTTAAAATAGTTTATAAATCATTTAGAACTGTTTTTTAGGCATTAAAACTGATAAAAATCGATTTTTGTCTATTCTGCCTTAGAAAATCGTAAAAACCTGCTGTATTTCGGATTATATACTGTAGCATTTCGGACCATATAGGCACCAAATTCGGACCCCACAACCATCCTAATTCGGACCACACTTAGGTGTATTTCGGACACCCACTAAGCCAATTTCGGACCTTAATTCGGTCCAATCCGAACTTCGGACCATCCGAAGTTCAGGAAAGGCTTTCCATTTTTTACTTATTGGGACTTGTTCTTAAATTTTTTTAATTTCGGACCACACCATTTCGGACCATCCGAATTCGGTCTTCTGTCCCTATTTCGGAACCATCAAATTTCGGCCATTTCACTGTTCATCCGAATTCGGTTCATCCGATTTCGGTCCATAGGTCCATCCGAACTTAGGTCATCCGAAAAGCTCATCCGAATTACGACACATATCCGAATTTGGACCATCATCCGGATTACTATTCATCCAAATCTGGCCTATCCGAAGTACAGTCATCCGAAATCTACCCATCCGACTCACTATTCATCCGAAATCACTTCATCCGAATTCGGTTCCTCCATCCGAATCACTGTTCATCCGAACTCATCACCCGAATTCAGAACACTCTGTTTTCAGTCCAACCCATCTGTACTCAGTTTCCACCTCTAAGATCTCCACATTCTCAATCAGCACCTATACTCATAATGTCTCGTGAAGCTCTTGTACTCGGATCTGAGAACAGACCACCTGTTCTCTATCCTGATGAATACGAACAATGGAAAGCCCGGTTCCTGAAATTCGTCGGAATGCAACCTCTCGGGAATATGATGCTTCAATCAATATCCGAAGGGCCCGTCATCTACTACAGAGAAATTGCTGCAAGACCCGAGGCTGATCCTCCTGTCCTAGCCTCCAAAGTCGAAAGAGAGCCGGCAAATGACGCCGAAAGGGATCGCCAGCATGCTGATAAGAGGGCAGAATATCTGATCTATCAAGCCCTCCCCACTGATATTCTGGTAGGTGTAGACAGTAAAATGTCTGCAAAAGAAATGTGGGACGAGCTGGAAATCCAAATGCTGGGGGCAGATCTTGATGACCGTGCCAAAATTGAAGAGGCAAAGGCAAAGTTTTCAGAACTCCGCGCCAAAGACGGGGAATCTCTGCAATCCACGTTTACCAGGTTTTGTGCAGTCCTTAATGAATTGAATAAACTGCACATCAAAAAGGATCGGGATGACATAAACATCCAATTCTTTGCCGCCTTAGCCCCCGAGTGGCAGCTTGCATGTAGGGCAACGAAGAGAGTCTTGAACATCCCTGAGGTATCTATAAATGTCGTCTTTAAGGAGCTTAAGAAATATCAAGGCGATGTGGATCAACAGAAACTGATGGCAACTCAATTGGCCTCTCTACTGCTATCAGCCAACACAGGGTTGAAACCAAATGATTCCCTAGCCTTGATCACAAACACGCAGATTCCGACACCATCTTTTGCTCCTGGGTCTTCATCATCTCAGTACAGGTATGCTTCCCCTCCGCGTGAGGTCTATGATGAGGAGGAAGCCACGATTCAAGAACAGATTGCCTTGTGGACCAACCGTCTCCAACAACGACGGTTCTCCAACAAGACCAACAACCAACTCCGATATGACACTGGTCCTCGGAGGTACTCCGAGGATAGAAGGGATGACAGACGCGATGACTATCGCAGGGACGACTACCGCAGAAATGATAGAGACGATCGCCGGTATGATGACAGACGCGACTATCGCGATGATCGCCGTTATGACAGGCGTGACGAAAGGCGAGATGACAGGAGAGAGGAAAGGAGAGAGGACAGGCGGGACGATCGTAGGGATGATCGTCGGGATGACCGCCGGGAAAGGAGGCGTGATGACAGCCGTGAGCACCGCCGGGCCGACAAGAGGCCGGCGGAAAGAAGAGAGGAGAAGCCAAGAGCAGACGAGCCAAAGGCTACTGATGAACGTCTCTGCTACAAATGTGGCAAACCGGGCCACTTTGCTAGGGAATGCAAGAACAATTTTGAGAGAGACGTTGCATATTACGAAAGAAAGCTCGAGGCTGCAAAGACGAAGTCGGATGCATTGGCCCTCGTCGCCCAGGAGGATTACTGGGATGCTGAAGATTCTGACAACGAGGATGACAATGGCAAAAATTGCTATATGGTGGATCGTCAGGGGTTGGAGATTTGTGCTGATGTCACTGCTGCAAATTCAGACACTGCTGCTGAGGGGAAGACAATGAAACATCCACCAGCATGTCTGATGGCTACAACCGACGATCCCGAATGCTCCACATCCGGCTCAGAGTCCAGTGAGGTATATTCCTATTACATTCCTGCACATGTAAATAAATTATTTGTAGATAATGAATGTACACTACACACACAAATACTTGATCTACAAGATAGATTAAAAGCTGAAACTGCAAAGTATGTACAGGCGGAACATCAAGCTCATATTTTGAAAGAATCATCTGAATTATATCATGCAAAATGGTTAACTAATCATAATGTTATAAAACAGATGTTGATAGAAAAAGTAGATGTTCAGGATAGGAATATATACCTTGAATCTTGCATGGAAACGCTTTCAAAAGAAAAACTCTTTTTAAAAGAAGAAATTTCTGTTCTTACAAAACAATTAGATGTGGTAAATATGGAAAATATAGACAGTTTAGAAAAATACAAAATGATTGAAGAAGAAAGGATAAGTTTGTACGCAAGAATAAAGACCCTTGACGATGCATTTTTAAAAAGGGGTCAAACAGAACAAACTATCCATTTAAATCAGCCCAAAGAAACTAGGTTTTACCATTCTAAACAGGGAATTGGTTTTAAAAATCAAATATTTTGAAAAAGCACAAAATGTCTTACCTGTATTTTATGACATGAATTATATGGGAGCTGGTATTAAATCTTTCTTTTTTGAGTCATCAAAAGAAGTTTTAAACCAAGAAAATGAGAAACGTGTTGCGCGTAAAGATAAAGAAATTTCTTTTCATTATGAAGAACTTAACGAGAGTTATTCTTCTAGAGTACCCACTTTAGAGGAAGATCTCTCGTCAACTTATTCAGAAACTGAATTGAACACTGAAACTAAAAAAATCAAATCCTCAACTTTATATTCCTGCAAAAGTTCTTCAACAACAAATCATTGTTTTAGAAAAGGAATTGAAGTCGTCTCAAGAAAAAGCACTTGATCTTCAAGATGCTCTTTTTAAGAGAGAAGAAGAATTGATAAATCAATCTTTTCAACAAACTGTGGAAGTCACTGTCTACAGAGAAAATTTTGAAATAGTTTCACATCGATTGAAAGATCTTTCAAAACAACAAACACTTTCTCATTCTCTAAAAATTCCATGTATGTCATCAGATAAAGGTAAGGCTACAGCTGAAACTTCTTCTATCTTTGTCAAAGGTGAGTGCACAAATGCTTTCAAGAATGAGGTTTCTAAAAAGACTCAGATAAAATCCAAGTCTTTTAAGAAACCCACTCTCCTCCAAAAAGAAAAGTCTGTCAAGTCTAAATCTTCCATGCTTACTGACTCTAATCGTTTTGTTCCTACAGATCATATAAGGAGAGTCCCAAAATCCACCATGCAGGATTTTTCAAGTTTTTTTGTGAAGAAGGCTTTAATGCCATGTGAATTTGTTTCTAGAGATAGGATGTCTGTAATCTCTAAAGACAATTTGTGTAACCAAGTGTGTGACAATGTTTGTAATGATGTACCGAATTCTACTATTTCATTAAAGTACTCTTTCAAGGATTTGTTTAATCTATGTCCAACTAAATATAGACGACAGGTTCCTGAAATGAATGCTTTTGTGCCTTATCCAGTTAAACGTATTCGGAAAAAGAAAACTAAAAATAGTGCATCATCGGCCACAAACAAAGTTGAGACATGTCTGTTGCCAAGGCCCAAAACCAAAGCAACGGTCAAGAAGGTCTCATCAAGACAAAAACCGAAGGCAATTTCAGCGCCTAAGGTTCCAAAACCCAATAAATCCAATATTCAATGGATTCCAAAGGGTTGTGCATCTAGACCACACACAAATGCTAGTTGGGTTTCTAAATCTGTACACGTGCCATATAAATCTGGAATTCCTAACAAAACGGGACCCATATTGAGGTGGGTACCCAAGGTTGTGTGATCTTAATGCAGATGGTTCTTGGTTACTTCTGATCAAGACCCGTGCTTCAAAGACATGGCTTCTAGTTACCTTAGACTAGGACCCGTTCTTTTGCTTGTCGGTTGTGCTTAAACCGACACGTTTGGCTTCTGTGCACACAGCCCAGGACCCAGTCTTAACTCATCATGTTTTCTGAACATCTCGATTCAGAACACGGTTTGATTGTGAATTAAAAATGGATGTGTTTGAATACATATAGTTTTCATTATATGAATTTATGTGTTTTTCAGGCTATGTCCATTTGGTATATGGATTCCGGTTGCTCCAAGCATATGACAGGAAGAAGAGAATTGCTGTCCAACGTTGTTGAACAGTACTGCGGAACTGTGAAATTCGGGAACAACCATCAGGCTCAAATAAAAGGATACGGGGACTTAGTTCTAAATAATCTGGTCATCAAGGACGTTGACTATGTTGAAGGGTTATCTCATAATCTTTTTAGCATAGGACAGCTCTGCGACAAAAGACTAGAAGTAACATTTAGGGCTAAGAACTGCAGTGTTAAGAACATAGATGGAAAAGAAATCTTGACTGGTTCCCGAAAATCTAACCTTTACACCATTGACGTATCTAAGCTTGTGGTGAAGGATAACATTTGCCTACTATCAAAAGCCTCGTCAAAAGACTCTTGGTTGTGGCATCGAAGATTATCCCATTTGAATTTTGATAACATAAACAAGCTGGCTGCGAAGCAATTGGTCAAAGGACTTCCTGAGTTGCGCTACGAAAAGAACCATCTTTGCGGAGCATGTGAGAAAGGAAAAATGAAACGATCATCTCACAAACCAAAGCCCGAACCATCAACAAAAAGAGTTTTGGAGTTACTTCATATGGATTTATGCGGACCGATGAGAACTCAAAGCATAAATGGAAAACGATATGTGTTGGTTATCGTTGATGATTATTCTCGATATACCTGGGTCAGGTTCTTGCGTTCCAAGGACGAGACAGCTCAAGAAATCATTGATTTTATCAAAAGTGTCGAGACCCAACAGCAGCTGTCAGTACAATCAATCAGATCAGATAACGGCACGGAGTTCAAGAACTCGGTAGTAGAGGGCTTCCTTCGATCCAAGGGGATTCAGCATCAATACTCTGCTGCTAGAACTCCTCAACAAAACGGGATCGTGGAAAGGCGTAACCGTACGCTAGTAGAAGCCGCTCGTACAGTGCTCACATACTCAAAGCTACCTCCGTTCTTGTGGGCCGAAGCCGTATCAACAGCATGCTATACACAGAATCGCTCCATCATTCATAAGCGCTTTAACAAAACTCCATACCAGCTCTTTTTGAATAAAGTACCATTTATCAAGTACTTACGTGTATTTGGTTGCAGGTGCTATGTGCTGAATGACAGAGACAACCTCGGGAAATTTAACGAAAAGGCGGATGAAGCGATCTTCATTGGATACTCATCCAACTCGAAGGCGTATCGCGCATTCAATACCCGAACCAGAACAGTCAATGAAAGTGTGCACGTCACATTTGATGAGTTGGCTGAACTGGCACCCGAAGTTGATCAATCAGGACCACGCATTACTCAAATGCCTGGAGACTCTTCGAATAACCCCATTTCTTTTTCTTTTTCTGATTTGGTTAATTTATTTGATCCTTTTTATGTTGAATTTTTCGGTCCTAACGCTAGTGTGTCTAATGTTGTTAATAATGTAGGTAATCCTTCCAGTTCAACTGCGCCGCAAAGTTTCTCCACTCCATCTTCATCAACATATCCTCATCCATCCACATCATCCACCGACACATCCGCAGTTGAATCTACTCCTGTAATACCCTCACATATAATACCAACGATTCTTCCTTCACCTGAACACTCGGAAATTGAACCCGAACCTGTGGTACCATCATTTGAAACCATTGACCATGAATCCTCATCCATTCCCATATTAACCACAGAGGTTCCATCCCGAGCACCCCTTCCACACGAGATCAAATGGACCCGCAGTCACCCAACAGAACAAATCATTGGTGACGTAACAACAGGAGTCCAAACTCGTAGGGCATCTGCTAATGAATGTCTCTACACTTCATTCTTAAGTATGATAGAGCCCGCTCGTGTGGATGAAGCCCTGACAGATCCGGATTGGATAGTTGCAATGCAAGAGGAACTCAACCAGTTTGAACAGCTAAGAGTATGGCGGTTAGTTCCCAAGCCAAAAGACCGTACAATCATCGGAACAAAGTGGATCTTCAAGAACAAACGAGATGAAAACGGCATTGTGATAAGGAACAAAGCAAGACTTGTTGCCAAAGGCTACCGACAACAAGAAGGGATAGATTATGACGAGACCTTCGCTCCCGTTGCACGGATCGAAGCAATCAGAATCTTCTTGGCGTATGCGGCACACAAAGACTTCAAAGTGTACCAAATGGACGTCAAGACTGCCTTTCTGAACGGTGAACTTAACGAGGAAGTGTATGTTGAACAACCACAAGGCTTTGTTGATGCACATAAACCTGACCATGTTTATGTGCTAGATAAGGCCCTCTATGTTTTAAAACAAGCACCTCGAGCATGGTATGATAGTCTTTCGAATTTCCTTATTTCTGCCGGTTTCTATAAAGGTGTGGTGGACACAACTCTGTTCACTAAAAGGGAAGGCCCACATATAATGCTAGTACAGATTTATGTTGACGATATTATATTTGGATCTACTGACAGTAATTTTTGTAAGGATTTTTCAGCCCTAATGGAGTCTCGGTTTGAGATGAGTATGATGGGGGAAATGAACTTTTTCCTCGGATTACAAGTCAAACAACTTGAGGATGGGATTTTTGTGAACCAGTCGAAATATACTCTTGACATTCTCAAGAAGTATAAGTTAGACTCTTGCACGAGTATCGCAACTCCCATGGCCTCCAACTGTAAGTTAGACACCGATCCTTCTGGGAAAAGTGTCGATAATACAACTTACAGAGGGATGATAGGATCCTTACTGTACTTGACTGCCAGTAGACCGGATATAGTGTTTTCAACATGTCTTTGTGCTAGATTTCAGGCCGACCCAAAAGAATCACACTTAACTGCGGTAAAACACATTTTTTGTTATCTTAAGGGTACACCCGAACTTGGTCTATGGTATCCAAAGGGAACCGATTTCGATCTTACCGCGTTTTCAGATGCTGATTTTGCAGGTTGTAGAGTGGACAGAAAAAGCACATCGGGAGGAATACAGTTCTTAGGCGATAGACCGGTGAGTTGGTCTTCCAAAAAGCAGAATTGTGTATCCACATCCACAGCTGAGGCTGAGTATGTAGCAGCTGCAAGCTGTTGCTCTCAAGTGCTGTGGATGAGAACACAATTACGTGATTATGGGTTCTCACTCACCAATATCCCTATTTACTGTGATTCTCGAAGTGCAATTGCCATCTCTTGCAATCCCGTGCAGCACTCTCGAACAAAACACATAGATATCAGGTATCATTTTATTAAAGATCACGTGGAAAAGGGAACCATTGAGTTGTATTTTGTTGGCACGGAATACCAACTAGCGGATATATTTACTAAAGCTTTAGACGAACCTCGTTTTCGGTTTTTAGTATCTCATATCGGCATGTTGAATCCACCTTCCAATTAAATATCAGATATTGTCTTAAATAATTCTATTTCAATCTATCATGATTGAAATTCCTTTATTTTAGAAAATAACTGTTATTTAAATTTAAGGTTTATGTCACAAAATTAAAACTCATTATTTCCTTATCTGCGCATATTTTTAATAATTAATGATCCTGATAAATTGCTGTGTGAATTGTTCATCATGGAGTGGGATGCAAACAATATCCAGGTTTGTCGGTATTAGTAATGCTTAAAAGAAGGGTTGTCATGATTTAAATCTGAAAAGAAAAAGGAAAAAGGATCGGTATTTATTTGAGGGGGAGTAGAGTTAGGATTTTAAATTTTATAATTCTGTGTTTCTCTTTATTTCTTTTGTAGTTAAAATTTTAAATTTTAGGTTGGTCTTAATTTTTAATTTAATTTTAAAAGTTTAAATTTAATAGGTCAGAAAATTCCAAAAAGATTTTAATTTTCAAATTTATCAAAAAGCCAAAAACATTTTAGTTTATTTTATTTTAGCTTATTTTTATCTTAAGTTAAATGATCCAATAAAATACCAAAAATATTTCATTTTGTTGTTTCAAAGAAAAACTCAAAAAGATGTAATAAAAATTGGGCCAAAATTTAGTTTATATCTTGTTTTTGGTTATTTTTCTTAAAAGCCCAAAAATATTGTGTGTTGTGTGAGCAATCCGGCGGCCCAACCCTCATTGGGCGCGGATTCTGCTTGCTCCGACCCGACCCATCAACCTTTAAAAAGGGTTGAAGTCAATCAGTCAACACACATTCCTTCACTTCCAAGATATTTCTTTTCTTCTTCTCCTTCCTTCTCGTCGAACCACCGCCGAACCACCATTGCCATCGGATCCAAGCTTTTGGACCTTCATTTCTCTTCATTTTTCTTGCATTTTCCAACATCGGCATCATCAGGTAACATCTTTTTCACCTTATTTCAGTGTTTAACTTCATAGTTTACCTGTTTGATTTTCAAAATTTTTCTAGTTTTTATTTTCGGTTCTTCTTCATTTTAGGTAGTTTAATGTGTTATATTTACTTAGTTGTAGTTAGATAAATTGTTCTCTATGCAATTTTAGACCAGGATCTGTAATCTCATGCATTTTTGTTAACATTTCAACTGTTCACGTTTATTTTTGCATGGACACATTAACTGCACTCATGCAGTTTCGGATGTCCGAATTCGGACCACCACCCGAATTCGGATGTCCGACTTAGACTAAACTTCAAAATTTTCAACGTACAAAATCCTAGTTCGGACCATTGTTGATCCGAATTCGGGTCACTGTTGATCCGAATTCGGACCATCAAAGAAAGGCAAAATTTTTCAAAACTTGAATTTAGTCTAAGTTTGTTCACCACCGTTCATCCGAATTCGGATGATATCCGAATTCGGTTCCAATCCGAATTCTGGGTACCATCCGAACTCAGGACCTTTCCATATCATTTCATGCATTTACATAAGTCATCATCCGAATTCGGATCATGTTCCATGACACATCCGAATTCGGACCACTTTCATTCATTCCATTCACATTTCGGACCATCATCCGAATTCGGTTCCTGTTTTCAACTCATCCGAATTCGAACCCCCCAAACATCATTCATGCAACATCCGATTTCGGACTGATCCGAATTCGGTGACACTGTTCATCCGAATTCGGACCATCCGAAATCCACACTTAGGATTTTTTTTTATTTTTCATTTTTTCCATTTCTGCATTTTCATATAAATTAAAAATCACAAAAAAATAGTTCCATCCAAGTGCACCATTGATTAGAGTTAGGATCAGTGTTTGAGTGAAACGGTCTTATCTAACATCGGTCTCTTAACGATTGACTTTGGACTTTATTAGTGGAATTTTATTCTGCTAATAAAGACCCGATGTTAAACAGATTAGACAATTTCTATTTCACACTAATCTAGACTTCACATCAATGCATTATCATCTCAAGTCTTAGGATTCTAACTTTGTTGCACTTTGCAGGATAATGGACCCCGAAATCATTCTCACCGTACCCCATCCTCCCATCCCAAATAACAATGCTCAGCTACCAGAGGAATCCATCCTACCTAGCGCCGAGTTTGTCGAGTTTATCCCCCATAACTGGCAACTCGACGTCTCTATCCTTCCAAAAGAATCCCAAACCCTAGCATTTGACATTCTCACCCGCCATCCCATATATTATGCCCTTTCCACAGCCATCGCCGTTCCCCAGATTTACCTACAACAATTCTGGAACAGGCTACAATTCTTAACCGACCCCGAACCTCACTTCACCTCCACCATTGACTGCGTTCCAGTCAAAGTCACAACCACAGCCATTCGTCACATCCTTCGTTTTCCCATCCAAGACTACATTCCCTCCATTAACTCGTTCGATCCAAACCCATCCGTCTCAGAAGCCCTTTCTGAAATTCAAAACCTAGGGTATGACGGATCCCTTACCAAACCATCCGACTTTCGCACCAAGAACCTTCAGTCCCACTGGAGAATTCTCTTCGATGTACTCAACAAGTGCCTGACAGCCAAACATTCTGGTCATGACTCAGCATCGGCCCAGGTTTTAGCCATGTTCGCTGGCTTTGCCTACGACCGACACGTGGACTATGCGGCTTTCATCTTTGAAGAATTAAGAAGAGTCCACGTGGAAAGGAGCACGAAGAAAGGACGCAAGTATGTCCCCTATCAACGATTCCTTCAGCTCATCATACAATACGCCATGGATCAGGACGAAGACATTCATGAGCGTCCAGAAGCTGATGTCTATCCAACCGTCGCTATCCAGAAACTGACTTTGCCAAAAGGGGCACCAACGGTACAGGTAATGAAGATTCCATTATCAACTCTGACAAGGTCGAGGGGTACAGATCGGGTAAGGGACTATATGAGAGAAAATTATCCGGATGAGTCTCAGTCTGAATCGACTGAGACTAACCAGTCCGACGGTGAGCAACATGAGAGTGAGAACGAGGGAGAAAGGATGGAAGTACAACAATCACTGGGTTATGGTGAGAGGGAGGCTGAGAGTGTAAGGGAGGGAGCCGTAGGTGAGACGGCAGAGACGGCGGATTCTGAACGAACCGTCTCTGTCGTAAGGCCGAGGGATACGCAATCTGAGGGTGAACCAAGCCCTATCAGCCGGACACCACTTCATAAGACCGTTAGTCCAGCGGTCGCCACAACCCCAACCATCCACTTGGTTTCCCCTCAAAGGGAAACCACTTCATTACACGGGGATCTTCCACATACGCCATCGCCCTCTCATTCGGAGAGTGGCGGTGTTGAAAGAGGTCACACTCCTCCCCACGTGATCGAACTTCCTTCGCCCACGATTCCATCCCCACAAACAGACACCGTGCACGATGCTTTTGTGGCATCCCCAAGAGCTGCCTCCGTGGCAGCTCCCGAAACTTCCAGATCTGAGCATCCCGTAGTGGAGCCAGAGACGACGGAAGGAAGACCGGGAGTGGCTCAATCTACGCCGTCCACTTCCGGCCATCTCCCCATCAATTTGGAGATGTTAACGGCAGCCTTACGTGCTGCCGGCGTTATCACCCGGGCTGACCTTGACGCCCAAAGGGAGGCAGCCGAGGAACGACATACCGCCCTTCTTTCTCTTATAAAGGGTAAGGGTGTCGCCTCCGAAGCCGGCCCCTCACAAGGATCCCACTCAGTCCAACTACAAATGGCGGAGCTCTCTGACAAACTGGACGCACTCAATCGCCTAATCCTTCAGGTCCAGGAGCAGCTAAATTCCAGGATGGATCGCCTCGAGTCGGCAGTTATTGATCTCCAATGCCGCGCTCAGGCCGAAACCCTCAAAAGAAAACATGACGACCAGGACGACCCTGATCGTCATGAGGGGGAGAAGCGCAGAAAAGTACAATTTGAGGAGCCCATGCTGGGTACAGGGGGAGCAGAGACCGCCGAGGGGTCTGAATTTCAGGGGTCGGGGGAAAAGTCACAGGAAGCTCAGGAGTACATGCTAATTGAAGACGAGCCGATGGTCGAGGGTCCAGCTCCACTGGATCCAATGACAGCCATGGTAGAATTTGAGGAGCCACACGAGAAGGTTGAAATCATATTAGTTTCTGATTCAGATTCTGATACCGAGGACAACCAACCACTTTTAACTCCTAAGCCTGAACCTGACTCTCCAACCAAAAATTCCTCATCCTCTTCCTTCGATTTCCTGAATTCACCACCCAGAGCCCAACAGGAAGACATACTCTCATCCATCCAAGCTCCCCCATCACTAAAAGAATCCCACATTACAGTCAGCCCACCAAGATCCCCAAGCCCTCCACCAGTCCAACAAACCCATCGCTCAGGTCCCTCCCAAACAAAAAGGGTTGACTGCTTCGATGAAACTCCCGAGGGTCCTGGAGTGTACAGAAAAGACGACCTATTCTGGGTAGACCACTACACGAAAGGAAAAGTTCACACACTGCCGCAGAGCGAAAAAGATCAAATGCGTCAAGAACGGCGGGGGGCTATCATAAAGCTTCTTGAAGCTAAAAAGGACGAAATCGAAGAACCCCCCGTTCAAGGCCTGAAAGAATTCCTGCAGAACTTTCCCCCGGAGCAATTTCAGAATCCATATCTAGAAGAAAGATTCAAGATGGTATTCAGAAAGAAACCTGGAGCCTTCAGCAGACGCCTTCTCATGGAACTTACGAATGTCTCCAAAGCTGAACAGGCCGAATACTACCAATTGATGCTCCGGGAACAAAGGTCTAAGGTGTCAAAGTCAAAGATTAAAAAACTCAAATCAATTACCATGTGCAAAAGAGCCAAAGTATTCTATCCCTCCTATCAAGTGGAAAGAGAAGATGGTACGGGAGATGACATCTTTGAGTATGACCTTGACTACATAAGAGCGGATGACGTTGAGTTCCTTCACAACAGTCTGAAAAATCGAATCAGAAAACGTCTATCCCACATGACAGCTGTAGGTGCCTTAGTTCGAAGCATGAATCGCCGATCGATCATAATGTGCTTAAGAGATTTTCAGATGGCGATCGAGAGTGCTATGGTTAAGGTGGGCCTACGAGCACCAGAACAAGATAGTTTTCTTTTAGCCCACCACCCGGCCTACAGAGTTATACTTAAAGGAGATCCGGGTGTTATTTTTGTGAACCACAAGGGCTACAAAAGGTATATGCGCTTTGAGGATCTACCTTGCTATTCCGATGGTACACTTCGACTGGTTCGAGCTGCTCTCACAAAGAAAGTACAAGATTATGATGCTCAACCAGATCCTGAACAGAGATGCTCACCTACGGAGATACAAAATACACTCAGCGGCATAGACTACCTGAACGAGCGGCTACATACAAGACAAGTAACCAGACGTTTCGATGTCATACTTGGTCTTCGTGAATCAACAGATCATGCGCGAGTTCCAGGACCTCCTAAGTGATCGAAAAGGGGGAGATTGTTAGATTAATTATTTCGATCCTAGGAGTTATTTTGTAATATTTATTAACATTGTAATGTGTCTTGTATTTATTTCTATGTAATTTCTTTCTTATGTAATAGTGTAGGGGCCATTGTTGCCAAGTCTTGTAAGTTAATTAAAATGAGCCTATAAAGGCTCCTAGGGTTGCTTTTTGACAATACACGGTTGACCTACATTTGAATCTTCTCTTGGAGCCGCCACTGTTCTTCCATATTCACCAACATTCATATTGTCTTCTTTCTTATTAAAAACACATTTATTGAGCTTGTTTCTTCATGTGTTTGATGAGAAAAACGTCAAGGTGCTGAATATATACGGGATTTCATATTAACAGTCGTGTATTATTATTTCTTTTTGATTTTTTTAAGAGAAATAAGAGGATAAATATAATTATAGGGATAATTACAAAAATAGCCAAAAAAGAACTTCTTTCTCAATTTTACTCAAAAAAAGTCACATTACCAAAATACCCAACATTTTGGTTACAATATTTACGTAACGATCAATATTTACATTACTTGTACCTTATTATTATTATTTTAATATATGTCGTTACAAAAGGTGAATTATCATGTAAAGTAATCTCATTTTACGTTACAAAAAGTAATCATTGCATATATCTTGGGAATGAGCACAATGAGATTTCGTAACGTAAAGTAATGTTAGTTTACATGATAATTCACCAATTGTAACGAAATGCATTAAAAAATAATAAAAAATATAAAAACGTAAATATTGGTCGTCACGTAAATATGGTAATGAAAACGTCGAGTATTTTGGTAATGTTACCTTTTTTGTGGGTAAAACTTGAAAAAAGGATTACTTTTTTGACTATTTTTATATTTATCCTTAATTATATGATGTTTTATTTTGCCAATCATTGGTTTATCTTTATTTCTTTTGTATTTCTACCAAATGTCCCTTTGACTTCTTTGATACTCAAAAATCAAAATAGTTATTTACAATAACATAGTGTTTTACTATTTTTATTTTCTAAATGATTATACTTTTACCATGGTTTTTGGTTTTAGATACTAAAAATGATGGTTTTATCTTTTTTTTTTTTTATTTTGTACCCAAAAATTTCCTTCTTCTTCACTTTTTTTTTAAAACTTTTATAAAAAAAGTAACCATCATTTATTAAATCATATAAAATACCCATTTGTTAGGATATGTTTTAGTTGATGAAAAACGAAGTTTAGGGTCTATTTTGTATTTTCTTGATAGTTAGTAAAAATGTATAAATAGCATCTTTGACTTTCTATTTTAGAAGTTCTGACATTTTGGCAAATTACATACGCACAGAAATCATAGCAGAGGATCTAGGGCTACAATGTATCACAATTTCAATTCTCATCTTTGTAATCGGCTCAATCATCAATTAAAGCATTCGGTTAGTTTTAATTGTTCTTGTTCTTGATTGATTATTGTTGTTGTTGATTGATTGGTAGAAACTACATTTCACAATTGGTATCAGAGCCTTAGGGGTGGATTTTTTCTGATTTGAGATTGAATATTTTTCGAAACTGCTACTGTTCTTGAGCAATTTTTTTTCGGAAAAACCCTAAAATCACTAAGGGTTTTTACTCAGTTGATATTTGTCAGTGATAATTGGATCGAAGGTAAAGGATTCATAGACGAATCAATTGAATATACACTTGAATTGATTTACAAAACACAGAAAAAGATCTAGGCAATTTTCTGAAATTTTGAAAAGTGTAAAAACGGTTACTGTTTCATTGAAAAAGTCAAACTTAGATCTATTTTTACACATAAGTGTTTAACACAAAGTGTTTGTATTCAAAAACCCCACCTTCGATACAAGTTGAGTGAAAGTGGGCAATATTTGGATTTAATCTGAATTTCAGACTTGAAAAAGCTGAAATTATTAAGAAACTCGAAATATACACATCCTGTGTGTCATTCGAGTTGAGTATTTTGATTATTCGAGTTGAATATAACTGATATTCGAGTTGTCAACCTTTTAATTCGAGTTGACAATCTGGTAATATTCGAGTTGACAAGCTTTTAATTCGAGTTGACAACCTTGTCATTCGAGTTGAAAACCTTGTCATTCGAGTTGATAACCCTGCAATTCGAGTTGACAACCTTTTAAACAAACTCGAATTTCAGATCAAACTCAATTGAGTTTCAGATCAAAGAGTTTCAGATCAAACTCAATCGAGTTTCAGATCAAAATCGAATTTCAGATCAAAGACTCATTCGAGTTTTATCAAAGACTCATTCGAGTTTTACCAAAGACTCATTCGAGTTTTATCAAAGACTCAATCGAGTTTTACCAAGATTCAATCGAGTTTTACACAAGAATCATTCGAGTTTTACTCTAAACTCATTCGTGTTTCACACTATAACCATTCGAGTTTCACTCAAAACACATTCGAGTTTGATACTTAGATCATTCGAGTTTGACACACACATTAATCGAGACTATTACAATACATCAAGTCTATTCACTGTCTGAATTAAGTTGATTATTGCTACTGACAAGTTACTGTGTTGTAGATTACAGTACTAATCTGTGTTTCAAAGTGTGATCAAAATTTTCAATCTCAATCGGAGTTCATCAGATCTTGGACAAGTTTTCCAAAGATCAATCAATATGTCTAAAGACGCACTGGCAATGGGGTCAGAAACCAAACCCCCAATTTTATACAGGGGTGAATATGTTCAATGGCGGGAGCGGTTTCTTGAATTTATCAGTTTTCATGATCTGTCCGAAGAAATGCTGAAATCATTAACTGAAGGACCAGCCATCTTCATGGAAACGATCCCAGGAGTACCAACTGGTAATCCCCCAATTCCACCGAGGACTGTTGAGGTCACCAACCTGACAGAGGCCCAAAAGAAGAGAAAATTAGGGGACAAGACTGCCAGAAAGCTATTGTTGATATCAATCCCCAATGATATTTACACTTGCCTGACAAATACAAAGACTGCTAAGTCAATTTGGGATGAAGTATGCAAAATCATGAGGGGATCAGACAGAGCTGCTACAAACAGGGCTAGAAACAGCCTAATGACGTTTGAGAATTTTAGAGCTCGTGAAGGAGAACTTTTGGAAAACACTTACCTCAGGTTTGTGAATTTGGTAAGCGAAGTGAAAAGAAACGGAGTGACAAAGTCCAACTTGGACATAAATGTCAAATTTCTAAATGTCCTAAATCCTGAATGGGAAAAATATGCTATGATTATCCAACAAACAAAAGATATTGAAGAAATGGATTTTCATATGCTATTTGAAAACCTCAACAACTATCAAGAAGTTGTGTTGAGAAAAATATCTGGAAAGAAGAAAGCTGAAAAAGAAACTGCTGATCCACTAGCTCTACTGGCAGAGAAAAAGTATAAATACAAGCTGAAAAAGGAGAAAAGAGCTGTAATCAGCAGTACATCTTCCGAATCAGAATTTTCAGATTCATCTGCTGATTCAGAAATAGAAGAGATGAAAAAGCAGATGGCTTTGCTTACAAAAGCATTTCAAAAGAAATTTTACAAAAAGCCAACCAACAACAAGATGCGCTATAAAACAGGTTCAAGGAAAATTGAGAAAAATGATAAATATGAGAAATCTGGAGAAAGTAGTGCACGAAAGACTGACAAATATGAAAAGTCAGACAAATCAGCCAAGAAAGAGTCGGAACAGAAATGCTACAACTGTGGAAAACCAGGTCACTATGCCCGGGAATGCAGATCTCCAGTAGTCAAAAACTCAGACTACTATACAAGAAAGGCTCTCTTAGCCAAAGAGAAAGAGTCAGGCAAAGCTCTTATGGCGGAGGATGATCATTGGTTACAGTTATCAGAAGATGATGACATCTTGGATGAAGATGCTCATATTTGTCTAAAGTCAGAAATTTTCAATGAATCTGAACTAAGTGAATCAGCTATGATAGCTGAAGATGAGGTGTGGGTTGGACTGACTGATGAAGAGGATGCAGAAAGAAAAGAATCTGAGTCTGATGAAGAGGAAACAACTGAAGAAGTTGCATTAATGGCAACTGGCCAAAATGAAGCTGAAAATGATGAAGATTCAGAGTCTGAAAACTCAGATGGTTCAGACAGACCGGAGGTAAATTCTAATTCAGACTCTGATATTGATGAATCATGCATATTAGAAGAAAAACTAACTAATATGGCCTTTATGCTTAAAAAGTTTGAAAAATCTTTAAAGGCAGAAAAGAAAAATGTTCATTCTTTGGAAAACAAACTTCGAAATGAACACAACTTAGTTCTAGACTTTTCCAAAGATAAAGCATTAGCTTTACGAGCAGTCTCAGACTTACAAGATAA
The DNA here is from genome assembly GCA_020465985.1 of Centrapalus pauciflorus. Lineage (NCBI taxonomy): Eukaryota > Viridiplantae > Streptophyta > Magnoliopsida > Asterales > Asteraceae > Centrapalus > Centrapalus pauciflorus. The sequence continues at coordinate 24,693 of JAANYP010000771.1, forward strand.
GGAAAGAGAACTTCAAAGCAATATACTCAATCTGAATCACAAAATATCTGATTTACAAGAAAGACTGCGAATAGCTGAATTAGAAGCCTCAAACTTTTCTGTAAAAAATCATGCCATATTTGAAGAAAGAACTAAACTTTATGAGAAAATAAAAAAGATGGAGGATGAATTTATTAAAAGAGGGCAAACAGATCAAACTATTTATTTAAATCAACCAAAAGACACAGAATTTTATAACTCTAAATCTGGAATTGGTTGGGAAAATCCTAAGTATCTGACAAAAGCTATATCAAGTTCACGAACACTATATGATGTCAGATACATGAATTTAGGATTAAAAATGACATTTATGAAAGCATCTGAAGAAGTAGAATCTAGCGAAGAAATAAAAAGATTACGATCAGACAAAATGCAAAATTCTGGTGATTATACCAGAATAAATGAAACCAGCAACATTCTTGATACTAAAGAAGAGTACATTCAAACTTATTCTGAAAAGGATTTGTCTGAATTACCTACTCAGTCTCAAAAAATATATTTGCCAAATTCAATTTTAGAACAGATAAATTCTGATTTAGAATTGAAAATTAAAAATTTTGAGACAGAGAATGGAACTCTCAAGGCTGAATTAAGAAAAATGGAACAAATGTTGCAAGATCAGCCTAAAAACATAAATGTGTCTGATCCACAATCATCTACTTCTCTAGATTCTATAAATACAGAAAAACAATTTGATCTGTACATGCACTCTGATGTTAATTCATTAGATCAAATGTTTGGTAAAATTGGTGAACTTATCAAACCTTTGACTAACAAACAATCAAATGGTAATAAAGAACCTGTTAAAAGCAAAGAATGTCTACAGATTCTTTAAAATCATCTGAAAAGTCACCATCATTACAACAAAATAAGGAGAAAACAAAACTTATTGTTCAGTCTCTAAACTTTGAAAAGGGTGAATCATCTTCATCAACGGACTCAATTGCACGTAAAGTCCAATCTTCAAAAGGTATGAAAAACTTACAGAAAAAACGAGCATCTAAATCTACTAATTCTCATACTTCTTTTATGCCAGATATCATTGTGAACGGTTCGAGAAAACAAGTTTGGCGAAAGAAGAAAAGAGAACAGAAAAACAAGAGTATAAAACAAGAGTGGCGCGTGAAGGACAAAAATGTTACAGATAGAAATAGCAAAACTGAACAGTCTGTCTGTAATAATAATAATCTTGTTAAAAATTCTTGTATAAAGTTTTCAATAACGGACTTAATTGCTTTGAATTCTTATGCTTGTAAGCCTGCAATTGTTAAATCTAATAAGCTCGTATGGCAACCAAAGAAGAAGGACCCATTTTATGAACAGAAAAAGGTTCCAAAGAAAAATATTTCAAAAGCAATTCCACCGCGAATTGTACAAAAATGGATACCTAAAAGAACAGTTCAAAAGTGGGTACCTAAAATAAATTCAAATGATAAGCTAAAAGCCATATCTGTTAGAAAAACAAATAATACTGTGCATGATTTACCTAAAACAAAAGTACCCAACTACAAGTGGGTACCTCATGTGCTACTTCGTCTTATAGGTAAACCATGTCTGGTACCTTGACTCCGGATGCTCCAAACATATGACCGGACAACGAGACACACTCACGGACTTTGTAGAAAGGTTCTGTGGGACAGTCAGATTTGGAAATGATCAGTTTTGTCCGATCAAAGGCTATGGAAGTCTTAAATACGACAAAATCACCATCCAAAAGGTCTTCTATGTTGATGGTCTTGGACACAATCTATTTAGTATTGGACAATTGTGTAATAAAGGGTTAGAAGTCAATTTCAAAGCCAATTGGTGCAGCATCAGATCCAGAGAAGGAAAAGAAATTTTGGCAGGAAACAGGAAAACAAATTTGTACTCCATTGATTTAGCCTCGATTAATCTGAAGAAAGATGTCTGCTTATTGTCAAAAGCTACATCTAAAACAGCATGGCTGTGGCATCGTCGCCTTTCACACCTGAACTTCAATGAGTTGACCAACCTAACAAAAGGTGGGTTAGTTAAAGGGCTGCCGACGCTCAAATTCCAAAAGGAGCAATTATGTGCGGCATGTGAAAAAGGAAAGATGACAAGAGCCACACACAAATCCAAAACAGAATACTCATCCACGAGAGCACTGGAATTATTGCATATGGATTTGTGTGGACCAATGAGAGTACAAAGCATAAATAAGAAACGATATGTATTGGTGATAGTTGATGACTATTCACGATACACGTGGGTTTTCTTCCTGAGATCCAAATCAGATGCAACCGAAACGATCATCGACTTCATCCGGAAAATACAAGTAAAGTTGCAACTCACAATTCAAACAATCCGCTCAGACAACGGAACAGAGTTCAAGAACAACTCACTTGACTCATTCTTGAATTCAATAGGAATTACACATCAGTTTTCAGCTGCTCGAACCCCACAACAAAACGGTGTCGTTGAAAGAAGAAATCGGACACTAGTGGAATCAGCTAGGACGATGCTGACATATTCCAATTTACCGTTATTTTTGTGGGCAGAAGCAGTTGCAACAGCTTGTTTCACACAAAATCGTTCAATAATAAATAAGAGATTCGGAAAGACTCCTTATGAACTGATTAATAAACGAATACCTAATATATAATTTTTCCATGTCTTTGGTTGCAGATGCTTTATTCTGAATGATAAAGACAATCTTGGTAAGTTTAATCAAAAGGCAGATGAAGGAATATTCATCGGGTATTCAAAGGAGTCGGTTGCCTTCCGAGTGTACAACAAGAGAACCAAGACAGTCAACGAAAGCGTAAATGTCAAATTCGACGAAGGAGTGGTAATGACTTCTGAACACACCAGTTCAGGACCCGAACCTGATATGCAGACTTCATTGGAGTCAACTGAACAAAATGTTGAACACTCAGAATTACATAAGTTGTTTGAGAATTTTTATGAAGACTATTTTGAGAAGCCCAAAACTAATGTTCAAAATTTGGTGCCTGACAGGATTTCTGAAGATCCAGTCATAGTCTCTGATCTTTCTCAACAACAAGGTTCAGAAGAAACAGGAGAAGCATCAACAGAAAATGTGCAGTCAACTACTGAGATTGTACAACCATTTGAACCTCCATATTTTTCTGAAACCCCCATTACTTTTGAACATTCAGAAGCTCCTACCTCAGATGTCCCACCTACAACATCTGTAGTAACTCCTGAACCATATCTAGATCTCAATCCCAATCAAGACCCAATTGAACCGTTTCCACATACAGTTAAGTGGACAAGAAATCACCCAATAGAAAACATCATTGGTGATCCATCTGCGTCAGTCCAAACCAGAAGGGCAACTATAAATGAATGCTTATTTTCAAATTTTTTTAAGTAAAATAGAGCCAAAGAATGTAAAAGAAGCCCTTCTGGACGCTGATTGGATTGTGGCGATGCAAGAAGAACTGAACCAGTTCGAACGGTTAAAGGTCTGGAGACTTGTTGAGCGCCCAAAAGACAAATCCATTATAGGCACGAAATGGATCTTTAAGAACAAGAAAGATGAACATGGTGTCATTATTCGGAATAAAGCTCGTCTCGTGGCCAAAGGATACAGCCAACAAGAAGGGATTGATTATGATGAAACATTCGCACCAGTTGCACGAATTGAAGCTATTAGGATGTTTTTAGCTTTTGCCGCTCATAAAAATTTTACAGTATATCAAATGGATGTTAAAACTACGTTTTTAAACGGGGAGCTAACAGATGAAGTATATACATATCAGCCGGAAGGGTTTACTGATCCTTCGAAACCTGATCATGTATATATTTTAGATAAGTCACTGTATGGCCTTAAACAAGCACCTCGTGCTTGGTATGATGCACTCTCAACATATCTGTTGAGATGTGGATTCACAAAAGATGCAATTGACACAACCCTGTTTATAAAACGTCAGGGGTCAGATATCATAGTTATACAAATATATGTAGATGATATAATATTTGGGTCTACAAATCCAGAATTTTGTAAGAAATTCGCATTTTTAATGTCCCAAAAATTCGAAATGAGCATGATGGGGAAATAAATTTTTTCTTAGGATTACAAGTAAAACAATTAACTGATGGTATTTTTATCAATCAGTCAAAATATATACAATACATGTTAAAGAAATTTAACATGGTTAATAGTACTCCTATGAAAACTCCCATGGCTCCGGATTCAAAGTCAAAACTCGATGCGGACATCTCAGGGAAACCTGTAGATGTGACTCATTATCGAGGTATAATTGGGTCATTAATGTACTTAACAGCTAGTAGACCAGAAATTATGTTTGCTACATGTGTATGTGCTAAATATCAGGCAAATCCTAAAGAATCACACTTAACAGCTGCGAAACGAATTTTAAGATATCTCAAAGGAACTCCAAACCTTGGTTTGTGGTATCCTAGAGAATCTTCATTTAATTTGACTGCTTTTTCTGACGCTGATCACGCAGGTGATAAGATGGACAGAAAGAGTACGTCCGGAGCAGTACAGTTCTTAGGTGACAAACCTGTATGTTGGTCATCCAAGAAACAACATTGTGTTTCATTGTCTACAGCTGAAGTAGAGTACGTTGCTGTATCTTCCTGCTGTTCTCAGGTGTTGTGGATGAAGAGCCAACTGCGTGATTACGGGTTTACACCAAAGAAAATTCCAATATATTGTGATTCTCAGAGCGCAATAGCTATTGCATCAAATCCGGTGCAACATTCAAAAACGAAACACATTGACATTCGGTATCATTTCATAAAAGATCATGTAGAAAATGGAAATATAGAATTATATTTTGTACCTACTGAATATCAACTAGCTAATTTGTTTACCAAAGCGTTAGATGAAAAGCGGTTTAATTTTTTGGTATACAAATTAGGTATGTTGAATCGTTAAGATGTAATAATTCAGTGGTTTCAAAATATAATTTTAAAATTTTCAATTTTTTTTAAGTAATTTTTATCTGATGTTAAATTCATGAATCATAAAAGGTTTATATTCTTTAGAATTTAACAAGATCTGGATTGTCATGTGCAGGGGGTGCAGAAAAGAAATTTATCTGATTTTGAGTAAATCTGAGAAAAATTATCTGTTATTTTGTAGGGGGAGCAGAGCTGAGAAAATGAATATCCAGTTGAGGGGGAGCAACTTTCAGAAATTCAAGGGGGAGCAAATGAGTATTAATAATATTTGTTAATATTTTTAATTTTTTTTATGTGTTTTCAATTTTTTTTGTGTTGTTTTATGTGTAAATTTTTTTGTTTTGTTTTGTGTGCTGTTTTATGTGTTTTCAATTTTTTTTTTCAGTGTGAATATTTTTTTTAAGTGCATTTTAAAATTTTTTTTTGTTTTGTTTTGTGTGCTGTTAAATTTTTTTTTTGAATTTCAATTTTTATCTTGATTTTTTTTAGTCACAATTTTTGATTGAAAAGTTAGTTTGTGGGCTAATTTGGTTTAGATGATGGGCCGGGTTTTCAAATTTGAAAACTTAAAATGGGCCGGGTAAATTTGCATATAAATTTGAATTTTCAAATTCAAATTCACTTCTTCAGAGTTTCTAATTCTTCATCTTCTCCAACAAGATTCCTTAACTTCAAAGAAAGCTCAAACCCACAACCGACATTTTTTCATCAAGATTGTGAGTAAAAGTTCGTATTTTGTTTATTATTTCAGTTTGTTTGTTTATATTTTCAGTGTATCTGTTCAGTGTTAGCATCTGTTCTTATTTTTGTTTGTGTGTTCTTGACCGATAATGGAAATTTCTAATGTTGGTCCATGAAACTGAAATTAATTGTGTGATGTTGTTCGTATTGGTATTATGACTATGAATCTGAAATTTCATAAGTCATTTTTACATCACACAAACAGAATCATTGATTTTCTAATGAAACAGTTTCGAGTTCTTAAATAAACTGAAATTTGAATTTTTAACAACTTTAGAGTTGTTTTTGTTCAAAGTTCAGTAAATCAAATGTGTTTTATATACATTTTCGAGGGGGGTACAAGTTTTAAAACACTGAAAAAGATCTCTGAACTTAAATTCATAAAATCAGTGAGTTTTAGACTTGTAATAAAATAAAATGATATTTCTCGATCAAAAGAGTCAATCGAGATGCATTAAAGAGTCATTCGAGTTGCATTAAAGAGTCATTCGAGTTGCCTTAAAGAGTCATTCGAGTTGCCTTAAAGAGTCATTCGAGTTGCTTTAAGAGTCATTCGAGTTGCATTGAGAATCATTCGAGTTGTATCATAAGTCATTCGAGTTGCATAATAAGATATTCGAGTTGCATCATAAGTCATTCGAGTTGCATCATGACTCATTCGAGAAACATTTGGGTTTAATGCGAGTTGACAAGTGTGTGTGTAACACTTAGAAAATTTTCAGAACATAAGTGCTTAAAGATTATTCGAGTTGGGACAATGGTCTTATCGACAAAATGACTTAGTCATTCGAGTTGAGTGTTGGATCCCATGTTTCATTCGAGTTTCATGTATATGTCATTCGAGTTTTGTAGAGACTTATTCGAGTTTCATGTATACATCATTCGAGTTGTTTAAAGGCTTATTCGAGTTTCATGTATACATCATTCGAGTTCTGTATAGACTTATTCGAGTTCTTTCATGTGTCACTCGACATTGATCAAGAGTCATTCGAGAAACTTAGAGTTTTATTCGAGTTTCAACAGAAAATTTTTCTAAGTGTGGAATTTTTTATGATTTAAGAAAAATGTCACATTTTTTAAGAAATTGTTATAAATTTGTGTTTTTCTAACATTGGTCTCTAAACGATTGACTCTGGAGTCCATTCAATAATTAACTATTATTGTCTGGAAACCCGATGCCTTAAAAAGAAAATCACAAGTTTTGACAATTTCTGATAAAATGTTACAATTTTTCTATATTTTGAAGGATGTCATTTGTGTACATGATTTGACTAACATGATTTACTTGTTTTTACAGGTGTTTAAATGGCATCTCCAGTACAATCTCAGAACTCAAATTCCTCTGACTCACATTCATCATCAAATCATACTCTTGTATCTACCCCTGTTAGGTCTACCTCAGTTGCCCGACCATCACAATCAAACATTATCCCAGATAACCAGCTAGTAAAACCTAAACATTGCCTTCCATTCCGAGATAATAACCATCGTCTAGATACCAAGGTTATTAAAGTGAGTCATCCTATCATTGTGGAAATTCTAAAAGGCCATCCACTCGGTTATCTGCTTCAATACAAACCGTCTATTCCACAAGTGTATCCACAACAATTTTGGCACACTGTCAAATTTGTTCCTGCTGACGGCAATCATCACTTCAAAGTGACAATAGACCAGTTCAAGACAAAAATCACTCTCGCCAGACTTCGTCATAATCTATTTCTTCCGAGACGTATAGACACTGTAAACTTCCCAGAGTTAGCAGACTTTGAAGACTTTGTTTCCGATGAGGAGCTGGTACATGACTTAGTCTGCTTGGGCTACTCAAAGCCACTACCGAAGAGCTCAAAGTTTCATAGGAATGGTTTAAATGGAGAATGGTATACACTATTTGGAATCATAAATAGGTGTATGACTTCAAAACACACAGGGATTGACAGATGCAACATTCACTGTTTGCGGATGTTTCATGGTATAGCATTCAACAAGCATTACGATTATGCTCAGTGCATATGGGAAGATTTGAAAGAGATTGTGCTTGCAAAAACAACAAATAGAGCAAGAAAATTTGTGCCACTTCAGAGATTTATACAGATTCTTATCCGAGGGATCCTTCGTGCTAATGAAAATATTCCGAAGCGAGCCAATTCTCAGAGATGTCCGGATTATGTTATGATGAGCTTACACGAAGTGCCGGACTCCCCAAATGCAAACATTATGCCAATTCCAGAGTCGTTGCTTAAATATGCGGATCAAGAGAGTGAGAATGTGAGATTATATAGAATAGATCATGCTCCGATAGAGACCCAGGAACCGGGATCTCTTAGCCCAGGAGCCTTAAGAATAGAGGAACCTCAGCAAGAGGCTGAAGTTCAGGTTGCCCATTTTGAGAGTGAGGGAGAAGTTAGTGTGAGGGGTGGTGAGGAAGCAGCTGAAAAGTCAGATTCTGAGAGGACGTTGTCAGATATACAAGAAGAAGAAGGAGAAGGAGATGATGATGATGATGGTGATGATGGAGGTGATCCTCATGAGGGAGGAGGAATGATGATAGATATTGTACAAATTGCTACAGAGAGTGTGAGGGATACCATGACCCTAGAAAGCCGGGAATTAACCACGTCTACTGTTAGTTCTCCTATGAGAGTTAGCATTGAACAAGTCAGTATCCCACTGACAATTGCACACCCATCTATCCACTCAGTCTCCTCTCAACAGGAGACTGTTTCAATTGAACACAGGGATGAACCATACAATCTATCCGAAAGTCATTTGGACTTAATGGATATTGAAACAAGTGCACAACTGCCCGTGTGTACGACTTCTTTTCAATCACCAAGTCTAGATCCTATACATTCTAGGACACTTGAGTCACCTTCATTTGTTGAAGTGAGTGTGGTTGAACTTAGTGTTCCCATTGGAACACCCTCAATAACGGAAGCATTTGTTGCTCCGTCACTTGAAGAGGGTGGAAGTCTAGTCAGAGAAACAACACTACCAACTCTGAGCACTGGCCACACAGAAGTTCTTTATACAAGTTCGACTGCTGTGACAACTGGAAGTCTACGTGACCCAGTGGTGACTTTATCCCCATTTGTTACTGAATCAACATTGACAAGTGCATTGAATGAAGCTGTGTCTGGTGTAAATATGCATGTATCTAATCAATTAGCTGAGGTAATGGCCCAAATGACAAACATTCAGAAGTTTTTGAAGGGGAAGGATGTTCCAGAGGAATCGGTTAAGCAATCTGAGTCAAAACAAGCCATAGAAGACTTAAAGGAAGAATTGTAGGACTTTGTGTTTGAACAGTTTGATGAGATGAGAGAACGTATGATCAGCCTGGAAAGTACTGTGATAACCGCATTGGGTAATCTTTCAGAAAGGGTGGCTACAGTAGAAGAAACTTGCAAGGCTCAAGCTTCCTCATCCAAGAGGAAACATGATGAGCATGACGAGGACTCCGATGATGCTCCTCATGAGGGGGAGAAGAGGAGAAAGCTTGATGAACCAACGCCTGGGATATTAATGATAACATATCCAGAAAAGGAGCCGGAAGTTCAGGAAAGAGAAGCTGGGGGCTCTAAAGAATCAGTTGGTGATCAGAGAGAGCTGGGATTGATTCTTCATGAAGATGTTCCAGTTCCTTTGAACATTCAGTCTGATATCTATCACTTTGTTGAGTATGTTGATTCAGATGAAGACGTTCAAGAGAAGATTCATGAGCTAAGTATTCAAGGGACAGGAGAAGAGAGAGAGGAGTATATTGAAGTTTCTGAAGATGATGATATAATAGCTTTGACTGATGTAGATTTTAGAGCTGAAAGAATCGAGGAGGAGGAAGTGTTAGTTGAGGAAATTTTGAAGGATGTTGAATCGACTCCAACGGTTGAAAAGCCTGAGGTAGTTGTACAAGTTAAAGAGGAGTTTGAAGAGTTTCAAGTTGAGAGCAGTGTGGCTCAAGAAAAAGTTGTATTGAATAAAGTTGAAGTGATGGATAGGTTTTTCAACGAGTATGTGCTTGCCGATGAATCTAAGAAACAACATAGACTTAGATTTGAAGCACAACAAGTGGTTCAGAGAGAGATACAAGATATGCTGACTTTGTTAAATAAGGATGAGATCAGCAAGAAGAAGGTGAAAAAGCTTGAGCTTCCAGAGAATAGATCCGCTGAATTTATCAGAAAAAGGAACAAGATGCCTTATATTGAAGATATTCTGGAGAAACGGATCTTTTGCAAGAAACAAGCTCCATGCTCATTTCACAAGTTATTCAGAGTTCTAGAGCCAAATATGTCTAATCTGGTTAACTATGCCAGTTTCCTGAGAAATAAAACACAAGAGGTTGAGAAGGTTAAAAGTGAATTCAGAATAGTCGATCTGGTGAAGATTGAGAAAGAAAGATTTGTCAAGATTTTTTATCCAAAGTTCACAGTCACTAGATCAGATGGGAATACTTATATGTTCACAGAAGCTGATATGTTCAACATGCACTTGGTAGATATTGAAGATCTTTTTGATGAATTGTGCAGTAACAAAAGAAATGAACACTGTAGATTTGCGCTTAAGACACTGTTTCACTTCATGCATACCAAGTTGGTATTGATGTGTAACACCCCGAATAATTAAGAGGTAATTATATCCATAATAATGTTGAGTTAATATAATTATTGGAATAATGAAATTTAATTGGAGATAATATTAAATTAAGAAGGTAATCAACTTTGTGAGGCAATTTTAATTGTGAACTTTAGTGTTATGGAAATTCTATAGCAATTATCTCAAACAAATACAATTAATGACAATGTAGTTAATATAAATAAATGGTTTCTTGAGGGGTGAATATTGAATGAGAGAGTGAAGTTGGAGGGGTGTAGGTGACAAGTTGCCAAACCCACACCCCCCTTATTTTGTTAAAACCGTATAACACACACACACTTGCATTTGTGTGTGTGTGTTTCTCCCCAAGAAGAAAAGAAGAAAAGAAATGGAGAAGCTAGGGTTTTTGGGAGATTCATCTCCAAATTTGTGAAGATTAAAGCTTAGGAATCTCAATCTTTGTAATCTTGGAAGGTATAATCACCTCCTTTATTCTTCTTCTTCATTTTCTCTATATTCCTCCATTTTTGGAGATGAAACCCTAAATGGGTATTTGTTGAAATGTTTTGTAAAGGCTCCAATCTTTTAGTATGTTGTTATATGATCAAAATGGAGCCATAATATGTAACTACATTGGTAGTTTGAGTTAGTTTTGGTTGGAACCCAATCTAGGGCTCAAATGAGCTTTGATGGGTTATGGATTTGAGTTTGATGTTTTAGTAAGATAGATATGCTAAATCTTCATCCATATATGTTAAATATTGATATGGAATCAAATGGATTTAAGTAGATGCTCATTTGGAGCTTTGAAGTGGTGAATTGGGTTTTAACCCATTTGTGAACTCAAAAGAGTTCATATGAACTAATTTGCAAACTTTTATGATTTAAATGTGTGGGAAGAGTATAAAATGATCTAAATATGCTAGATTAATGATTTCATATATTGGTTGGGGTTAAACTCGAGCAAAGGCTCAAGTTTGGTGTTTGGAGCCAAAACCGCACGCCAAGTGTTCGGTGAAATGCCACAATGAGTTCTTAACCATTGTTGGGTTGAATTGAATGATTAAATATATATTGAATGTCTAAACATAGCCCAAATATGTTATTTATAGCAATGGAGTTAAATGGAAGCTAGTATGAACTCATTTGAAGTTTTGAAGGCTTAGTTCGGGTTTTGGTCATTTAGAACCCATTTGGCCGTTCGTATGAACTCCATGAAGTAATAAAATGCTATGTTATAGTATAATATGTTTCGAAAGTGTTCAATTGTGTTATTAAAGTGTTTGCATGAGTTGGAAAACACAAAGTATGTGCAAGAACTCAAATTAGTGTTTTAAGTCGAAACCGCACTCCAAGTGTTCGGTGAAATGCCCCAATGAGTTCCTAATCATTGTCGGGTTGAATTAAATGTTTGAATATATTATGAATACCTAATAATAGCCTAAATATGTCAAATATTGCTATGGAATTGATTAGAATTGATTACAAGCTCAATTGGAGCTTGGTGTTGTCGGTTGGAGTTTTCGGTCATTCTCGGACTCGTTCGGAGTCCGTATGAGCTCCATGGAATCATGGCATGTTATGAAATCATTATAATATGTTTAGAGGTGTCTAAGTGGCCTTAATATGCTATTAATATTGTTGGTAAAGTCCCTCCAAGGTTACGAAAACGTTTATGGGAGTTTTGGGAGTTTGGTGTGCATTTTTGACTCAAAAATGAGCTGGGAGCTGTCCAGGAGGGGGGTAGCGGTGGGACTAACCTCTTGGTCGCACCATGACCATGTTTCTGGCCCAAAAATGGATTTTGCTTGGGTGGGGGTCGATGCTTGGGTCTTATACATTCGTTGCACCTCAAAATTAGGTGTTTGAAGGGTTTGAGGGCCCTGGATTAAGTCTGGAACTCCTAAGGCCTCATATGAACTTAGTACTTTCGGTTTGATCACCCAATACCCTTAGCCCACTCTTAGGGGCTTATCTTGTGTTCGGGGGCTTACGTATATGCGTTATGAATGCTTCTAGGTGAATTGAGTCGAAAGGAGCTTAATTGCAAGTTTTAGCCATTCTCCGGGCTATTGTGGCTTTATTGGAAGGCTTTGGAATCTTCTTAACCAATCACTGTGAGTTCTAGGACTAATGTAGATGAATGATTACATGTTAATTGTTGTTTATGCATTTGTTGATAACATGCTACTTGATCATGCATATTCACATGCTATAGATGGATTCATTGTAGCCTTATTGAACACGTTGTCATGCATCATGAATTGAAAAGTGAATTGCCATGATAATTGACATAGTTGTGTATTGGTTTGTTATGCAATTCATATAATATGTCTAACCGCTTATCTGTATGAATAATATTGGTTGGAAGTTGGTAATTCACGTGTGATGATCTCGTAGGTTGGACTACTCACTTTTGTGATTGATTAATAATAGTTGAGATATATGCATGAATCTTTAAGTTGTATATTGGGTCGCCTTCCTGACAATCTAATTGATTATGATTCAGGCATAAAGGACTATTCAACCGGTAGGCTTATTAGTAATGTCAAACGACCCCGTTGATATGTTAGAACCATTGTTGCGGAATGATTAGTAGAACCACATATATGGTTTCTTTTAATTGGTCTTATGGACCGTTATAGACTCTCATGAGTCATATTGAACCCTAAATTGTTGTGGAATGCGTTTTGGACCCCTTTGGATATCCATGGAATATTCCTGGCCCCTTTGGATGCCAGATGACGACGTACTTGAACTGTCGGAAGTCCCGTACTTGCTAGGGACAGCCTCGTACTTGCTAGAGGCAATACCACTCCCGACTTTGACAGGGAACCCTAGACGACCATGGGGTATGTGGTATTTGGATTTGGATGGGATTATCTCGTGTGAGGACAGCAACGGGCCGCCTGCGGGCGATGATTATGACACGTTGGGCTGCAAGCATGAGTTATATCCTAGTGGCGGTGTTGACATCATGTGAGGACGGCAACGGGCCGCCTTCGTGGCGATGATTATGACACGTTGGGCCGCAAGCATGTTTGTTCTCACCTTTGAATTGGAGTCAATAGTAGTATGTACTGTGGTAATGTAACGTGCCGATTTGGTAAGGCAGCTTTGTAAAAGCGTTACAACGTGCTACCATGACACGCGTTGGAATCCCCACTTTGGCTCGACTATGTCTAGTAGTGTAGTGGATTCCAAGAGTTGAGTTGGTTTCACACCTTGACTCGGCTAGGCCGGGCGGTGACGGTGGAACATGTGACATTGATAAATGTCGAGAATGTTAATAGTCCTCAGTGAGATGAGGCATCTTGTTGTGAATTCGAATAGGTAAATAATTGATGTGGGACACCGATAGTCCTCAACGAGGATGATGTGATCCCATTCTAACTTGGCATTGGCCATCATTGGCCCCTATATCTTTGGTTGATAGAAATTATGTGTTGGATAGGCATGGTTAGCATGTTAATTGTTATTTATATTAATCTTAGAATTCACTAAACAACTTTTGTTGTTTACCCCTTTAGTTGTTAACCTTTTGCAGGTTTGAGCTATCGAGCGGGAAGTTTATATTCTTCCTCATTATTCAGAGTGTAGACTCGAGACTAACGGTATGCTTTGGTGATTGTGTTGGGTTTGGGTTAGTCGACCTCTTGGCCTTGACTTTTCGTTTGCAGGATCATGACCTGTAACCTTGTAGATTTAATAGTTGTTATTCGGATGCATCACTTATGATGCATTAGTTGTAAAAGTTTTAATTCTACCCTAATTCCGCAAGTATTGATGTATTAATTATTGTTGATTACACTTAAATATGTATTATTGTTGTATGGGTGTTTCAATTTGGTATCAGAGACGTGGTTCATCGACTGAGTATAGTGCACGATACTCACCTTTGAACCCTTGGATGATGCTTATATTGACCCACCTAGGCAAATATTATGACAACGAACATAGGTTTGAACTTTGGCCTAGGATGGGGATACTTTGGGTAGGCTTATGCTAATTTTGTGTGATGATATGTACCATGGAAGTATATATATATGTTATCTATGGTCGACATTGGATTCGACATTGTCATTTTAAAATGGTAATTGTATGGATAATATGGATAAATGTACCCTAGTTGTTGGGTATAAAATAATTTGAAGACGTGTCGATTGATGATAAGAAGCTTAGCCATATAGGCTTAATGTCGTATGGGCTATAATAAAACATGCTTATTGTGTGATTTATGACATTAAGGTCATTTAATATTGTAAAAGAAAATGTGGTATTCCTTCCTTCGAGTGTGAAGTTGAAGTGTACTCGACTCCCCGAGTGTGATTTGTCTTGTCAGGACCGCGAGGTCTATTCTCTAGTGGGATCTATGAATATAGTTCCTAATGAATTAGTTTGGCCATTATGTGTGGTTTAACCGAGGGCAGTTGATCCCTATGTGCGTTCTTAGGTCACTCTTCGTTGAGGTGTCTTTCTGCCCCAATATTCGAGATTTGAATCTCGACATTGATTTTCGAAGCGTATAAAGTTTCTTAAATGTGAGTGTTCGAAGGACGACCTAGTGTGTCATAAATGTGGAGAGGCATGACATATTCGACTTAGATTGTCCAATGTGGTGTTTAGTTTGTCGGGAATGTGGTTATGTGGGCCACATGATTCGCGAATGCCCTCAATGGAAGGCTACTCTTGATGAGGCTGAATTCACAGCCGAATATGAATCCTCGTAATGGAACCGTTGTCTTTCAATTATGATCTTCGTAACATTTCCTTGAGACGCTTTTATGTTGTTGTCGCGTCCTAATTGAATCATCTTGACAAATTGTCATTGATATGGAATGAATGCATGTTTAATAAGTTGGTTTAATTAGGGAGCCAACCTCAATCTTGTGGTAGTATGACATAATTATGTAATGGTAGACGTGAGGTCTAGTCAAATGGTGCTGATAGCACCCCGACTTTATATAAGTAATGAATTTTATTGCTAGTAAGCAATAACTAATGTTGATTAAAAATTGATAATCCGGGTAAATATGTGGCATTTTAACTACCACCCGGTTGGTAAGCCAAAATCTAAATGAACTTTAAGATGTAAAAGTTCCTTGTAAAATTTTAGTTGCTATGAGTACCATTAGGTGATGTCAAATTTGAATGGCAACGCCTTAGAAAATTATCCCCAATAGAACTAATTTTGTATTTGAAAATGGAAAAATTTGACGTTTAATGGTAAATTCCTGGAAAATTTAGGAGTTGCGTTAGCGCAACGGGGGAAGTAGACAATTTGTGCCTCCAAGATTAGTCAAATGACTATAAGCGAGGTTAAACCAATAATGATTTTTGGGGTTTGGCGGCAATTGTGTTGTCAATGAGTGTGTTTGAATAGATGACACGTGTCATCACATTGAAGTTAAACATGAAAATTTGTGTGTACTCCTAAATTGTGAAAAGGGAGTATATTGGCTTAAAATATAAAAACCAACTTGTCTAAAGAAATTGAATATTTGTTAATAAACCCTTAATTTGTGAGTAAGGGTGGATGAGATCTAAGTTGAAATTGAGCAAACTATTATGGATGAGCTCTAAGTTGAAATTGAGCAAACTATTGTAGACTAGCTCTAAGTCTCAATTGAGCACTTAATTGATCGTTGTTTGCCTGATACAACAAAAAGTTTGTCTACTAACATGTCGATAATATAAAATATTGAAATAAAAAAAATGGCATATTTAAGCTACTTGGCGGATGAATAATAGTTCTTAGAGAACAATTGAACCAATATGTTGATTTAGAATGATAAAGTCATTTAATGTGACTAGATTATGTTCATGACCAGATGCTTGAATACCACGTGGTACGGTGGTAATGCTATGTGTATAGGATCTTATTATGTCATTTAACTCGGTAAAATCATGTGAGTGATCTAGCGGGGATGCGTTGCGTAATGCAACTAGGATTATGTCGTTGGGGTAAACATAACTATTTGAAATGATTGTTGTATGGATGTGAAGTCGCTAGCATCTGTTCCTCCCTGTGTGCTCATTTCCTATGTATATTCGGAAATTGTCAATTAGCCTCCGCGGTGTAATAAGACATGTGGTCTTTAAAACACCTTGTATTCTGTTGAGTCTTAGGATTCCGAGGACGGAATCTTTTAACAGGGGAAGAATTGTAACACCCCGAATAATTAAGAGGTAATTATATCCATAATAATGTTGAGTTAATATAATTATTGGAATAATGAAATTTAATTGGAGATAATATTAAATTAAGAAGGTAATCAACTTTGTGAGGCAATTTTAATTGTGAACTTTAGTGTTATGGAAATTCTATAGCAATTATCTCAAACAAATACAATTAATGACAATGTAGTTAATATAAATAAATGGTTTCTTGAGGGGTGAATATTGAATGAGAGAGTGAAGTTGGAGGGGTGTAGGTGACAAGTTGCCAAACCCACACCCCCCTTATTTTGTTAAAACCGTATAACACACACACACTTGCATTTGTGTGTGTGTGTTTCTCCCCAAGAAGAAAAGAAGAAAAGAAATGGAGAAGCTAGGGTTTTTGGGAGATTCATCTCCAAATTTGTGAAGATTAAAGCTTAGGAATCTCAATCTTTGTAATCTTGGAAGGTATAATCACCTCCTTTATTCTTCTTCTTCATTTTCTCTATATTCCTCCATTTTTGGAGATGAAACCCTAAATGGGTATTTGTTGAAATGTTTTGTAAAGGCTCCAATCTTTTAGTATGTTGTTATATGATCAAAATGGAGCCATAATATGTAACTACATTG
Source organism: Centrapalus pauciflorus (assembly GCA_020465985.1). Taxonomy (NCBI): domain Eukaryota; kingdom Viridiplantae; phylum Streptophyta; class Magnoliopsida; order Asterales; family Asteraceae; genus Centrapalus; species Centrapalus pauciflorus. The sequence goes on from JAANYP010000771.1 coordinate 41,778, forward strand.
GTAGTTTGAGTTAGTTTTGGTTGGAACCCAATCTAGGGCTCAAATGAGCTTTGATGGGTTATGGATTTGAGTTTGATGTTTTAGTAAGATAGATATGCTAAATCTTCATCCATATATGTTAAATATTGATATGGAATCAAATGGATTTAAGTAGATGCTCATTTGGAGCTTTGAAGTGGTGAATTGGGTTTTAACCCATTTGTGAACTCAAAAGAGTTCATATGAACTAATTTGCAAACTTTTATGATTTAAATGTGTTGGAAGAGTATAAAATGATCTAAATATGCAAGATTAATGATTTCATGTATTGGTTGGGGTTAAACTCGAGCAAAGGCTCAAGTTTGGTGTTTGGAGCCAAAACCGCACGCCAAGTGTTCGGTGAAATGCCACAATGAGTTCTTAACCATTGTTGGGTTGAATTGAATGATTAAATATATATTGAATGTCTAAACATAGCCCAAATATGTTATTTATAGCAATGGAATTAAATGGAAGCTAGTATGAACTCATTTGAAGTTTTGAAGGCTTAGTTCGGGTTTTGGTCATTTAGAACCCATTTGGCCGTTCGTATGAACTCCATGAAGTAATAAAATGCTATGTTATAGTATAATATGTTTGGAAAGTGTTCAATTGTGTTATTAAAGTGTTTGCATGAGTTGGAAAACACAAAGTATGTGCAAGAACTCAAATTAGTGTTTTAAGTCGAAACCGCACTCCAAGTGTTCGGTGAAATGCCCCAATGAGTTCCTAATCATTGTCGGGTTGAGTTAAATGTTTGAATATATTATGAATACCTAATAATAGCCTAAATATGTCAAATATTGCTATGGAATTGATTAGAATTGATTACAAGCTCAATTGGAGCTTGGTGTTGTCGGTTGGAGTTTTCGGTCATTCTCGGACTCGTTCGGAGTCCGTATGAGCTCCATGGAATCATGGAATGTTATGAAATCATTATAATATGTTTAGAGGTGTCTAAGTGGCCTTAATATGCTATTAATATTGTTGGTAAAGTCCCTCCAAAGTTACGAAAACGTTTATGGAAGTTTTGGGAGTTTGGTGTGCATTTTTGACTCAAAAATGAGCTGGGAGCTGTCCAGGAGGGGGGTAGCGGCGCGACTAACCTCTTGGTCGCACCATGACCATGTTTCTGGCCCAAAAATGGATTTTGCTTCTGTGGGGGTCGATGCTTGGGTCTTATACATTCGTTGCACCTCAAAATTAGGTGTTTGAAGGGTTTGAGGGCCGTGGATTAAGTCCGGAACTCCTAAGGCCTCATATGAACTTTGTACTTTCGGTTTGATCACCCAATACCCTTAGCACACTCTTAGGGGCTTATCTTGTGTTCGGGGGCTTACGTATATGCGTTATGAATGCTTCTAGGTGATATCAGTCGAAAGGAGCTTAATTGCAAGTTTTAGCCATTCTCCGGGCTATTGTGGCTGTATTGGAAGGCTTTGGAATCTTCTTAACCAATCACTGTGAGTTCTAGGACTAATGTAGATGAATGATTACATGTTAATTGTTGTTTATGCATTTGTTGATAACATGCTACTTGATCATGCATATTCACAGGCTATAGATGGATTCATTGTAGCCTTATTGAACACGTTGTCATGCATCATGAATTGAAAAGTGAATTGCCATGATAATTGACATAGTTGTGTATTGGTTTGTTATGCAATTCATATAATATGTCTAACCGCTTATCTGTATGAATAATATTGGTTGGAAGTTGGTAATTCACGTGTGATGATCTCGTAGGTTGGACTACTCACTTTTGTGATTGATTAATAATAGTTGAGATATATGCATGAATCTTTAAGTTGTATATTGGGTCGCCTTCGTGACAATCTAATTGATTATGATTCGGGCATAAAGGACTATTCAACTGGTAGGCTTATTAGTAATGTCAAACGACCCCGTTGATATGTTAGAACCATTGTTGCGGAATGATTAGTAGAACCACATAGATGGTTTCTTTTAATTGGTCTTATGGACCGTTATAGACTCTCATGAGTCATATTGAACCCTAAATTGTTTTGGAATGCGTTTTGGACCCCTTTGGATATCCATGGAATATTCCTGGCCCCTTTGGATGCCAGATGCCGACGTACTTGAACTGTCGGAAGTCCCGTACTTGCTAGGGACAGTCCCGTACTTGCTAGGGACAGCCTCGTACTTGCTAGAGGCAATACCACTCCCGACTTTGACAGGGAACCCTAGACGACCATGGGGTATGTGGTATTTGGATTTGGATGGGATTATCTCGTGTGAGGACAGCAACGGGCCGCCTGCGGGCGATGATTATGACACGTTGGGCTGCAAGCATGAGTTATATCCTAGTGGCGGTGTTGACATCATGTGAGGACGGCAACGGGCCGCCTTCGTGGCGATGATTATGACACGTTGGGCCGCAAGCATGTTTGTTCTCACCTTTGAATTGGAGTCAATAGTAGTATGTACTGTGGTAATGTAACGTGCCGATTTGGTAAGGCAGCTCTGTAAAAGCGTTACAACGTGCTACCATGACACGCGTTGGAATCCCCACTTTGGCTCGACTATGTCTAGTAGTGTAGTGGATTCCAAGAGTTGAGTTGGTTTCACACCTTGACTCGGCTAGGCCGGGCGGTGACGGTGGAACATGTGATATTGATAAATGTCGAGAATGTTAATAGTCCTCAGTGAGATGAGGCATCTTGTTGTGAATTCGAATAGGTAAATAATTGATGTGGGATACCGATAGTCCTCAACGAGGATGATGTGATCCCATTCTAACTTGGCATTGGCCATCATTGGCCCCTATATCTTTGGTTGATAGAAATTATGTGTTGGATAGGCATGGTTAGCATGTTAATTGTTATTTATATCAATCTTAGAATTCACTAAACAACTTTTGTTGTTTACCCCTTTAGTTGTTAACCTTTTGCAGGTTTGAGCTATCGAGCGGGAAGTTTATATTCTTCCTCATTATTCAGAGTGTAGACTCGAGACTAACGGTATGCTTTGGTGATTGTGTTGGGTTTGGGTTAGTCGACCTCTTGGCCTTGACTTTTCGTTTGCAGGATCATGACCTGTAACCTTGTAGATTTAATAGTTGTTATTCGGATGCATCACTTATGATGCATTAGTTGTAAAAGTTTTAATTCTACCCTAATTCCGCAAGTATTGATGTATTAATTATTGTTGATTACACTTAAATAAGTATTATTGTTGTATGGGTGTTTCATGATGTCAGTGCAAGATCTACAGATAGGGGTTGAAAGAGGCATGAGGAAGATCAACATGACAGCGCCTCACAGAGATATCAAATTTGCTGGTGAGCTGAAAGAATTTCAAGTTATCATGGTGAAGCATTCAGCAGTCATGTATAAAGATCGGAATAAGAAGTTGAGAGCAATGAGGAGTGTGGAGCTGAACAAGTTTTCAGATGGTACTTTGATTAAAGTTTTAAGTGGTTTGAAAGGTAAGCTTGCAGCAGACCAGAAAAGAAAGACAAAGAAAGGAGCCTTATCTGTCAACGACCGAAGACTCATGGTTGAGTTTATTTCAAAGATTGAATGGAGGCTTTCGGATCGTAAAAGTATCAGAAGGTTTGAACAAAAGCTGGGCTTATCAGTTTAACGACTTTGCTATTTTCATCAAAGGGGGAGAATGTTAGGATATGTTTTAGTTGATGAAAAACAAAGGTTAGGGTCTATTTTGTATTTTCTTGATAGTTAATAAAAATGTATAAATAGCATCTTTGACTTTCTATTTTAGAAGTTATGACATTTTGGCAAATTACATACGCACAGAAATCATAGCAGAGGATCTAAGGCTACAGTGTATAACAATTTCAATTCTCATCTTTGTAATCGGCTCAATCATCAATTGAAGCATTCGGTTAGTTTTAATTGTTCTTGTTCTTGATTGATTATTGTTGTTGTTGATTGATTGGTAGAAACTACATTTCACACCATTTTATAAAATGAAACTTTATAAATTACTAATTTATGTCTCAAATATTACGTGAATAAAGTTTAATTATATTCATTTATTATATAGGGAGAATTTCATATATACCCCTCCAAAACTTCATAATATCATATATACCCAACCTAAAATTTTAATATCATATATACCCCTCCTAAACATCATAATATCATATATACCCAATTTTTATTATTAATATCACATATATCCCTCTTAAACATCATTAATATCATATATACCCAAATTCATTAATTTAATTATTTTTATAACATTTAAAACTCATAATTAATATTGCTTACTAATTAATGACCATTATACCCTTACTCATTTCTTCTTTCAACTAAACTTCAAAATATCATATTTATCCAACTTAAATTAAAATATCATATCTCTTTTAATAATTTTATATAATTTATTTTTGTAAACTTTACTAAATAAATTCTTCAAACTAAAACAAATTAACATTAAAAATAAAAATAAAAAATTTGTATTATGTTTTTGCTCGTTTGTAATCAAATCGTTTCGTATTATTATATTTTCTTATTTGTTTTTTTTCTACAATTCTATATACAATTAACAGATTACATTTTATGTTCTTTTCTTCCTTTTTCTTTTCGAACTTTATAGTTGTATCACATTTTGTTCTTTTTTTTAAAATTTAGTATCTATTTTTTGGTTTTCTAACACATTAGTTTCTAATCTTTTCAAATTTGAATTCGTTTCATAACTATTGTTTATTTAGTTTACTTTTTTTTTAATTTTTATATATAGTCTAGAATCTGAGTTGTAACTTGTTATCTGATGTAATTAGTTGTGTATATTTTCTATTAACTACAAGATTATATGTATAATCCTATATATTTAAAGTCCAGTTTTATAATAATTTGTTTAATAATTAGTAACTAGAAAATATTTTAATATTAAAGGTTTGTTTAAATAAAACTGAAACTTTTACTAATGAAAATAACCGTATATTTATAATAAAAAAATTAATTTACTAATAATATACAAATTTCAGGTAAATTTAATATTAAAGTATTCTCTTGTTGCTAATTATTAAACAAATTATTATAAATCTGGACTCTAAATATATAGGATTATATATATATATATATATATATATATATATATATATATATATATATATATATATATATATATATATATATATATATATATATATATATATATATATATATATATAATCTTATCGTTAACACAAAAAATACACAATTAGTTACGTCGGATGGCAACTTATAACTCATATACTAGATTAAATATAAAATTTTAAAAAAGATAAATTAAACAAACAATAATTATAAAACGAATGCAAACTTGAAAAAAAATGAAACTAATGTATTAGAAAACAAAAAATATATGCTAAATTAAAAAACAAAATGCGATACAACTATAAAATTTTAAAGGAAAAAGAAAAGAAAGAACATAATATGTAATCAGTTAATTGTATATAGATTACTATAGAAAAAAAAAACAAATAAGAAATTATAATAAGACGATACGATTTGATTACAAACGAGCAAAAACATGATACAAATTTTTTTATTTTTAATGTTAATTTGTTTTAGTTTAATGAATTTAGTTAGTAAAGTTTACAAAAATAAATTATATAAAATTATTAAAAGGGATATGATATTTTTAAATTAAATTGGATAAATATGATATTTTGAATTTTAGTTGAAAGAAGAAATGAGTAAGGGTATAATGGTCATTAATTAGTAAGCAATATTAATTATGAGTTTTAAATGGTATAAAAATAATTAAATTAATGAATTTGGGTATATATGATATTAATGATGTTTAAAAGGGATATATGTGATATTAATAATTAAAATTGGGTATATATGATATTATGATGTTTAGGAGGGATATATATGATATTAAAATTTTAGGTTGGGTATATATGATATTATGAAGTTTTGGAAGGATATATATGAAATTCTTCCTATCATATATATATATATATAGATTAAAATAATTAATTGTATTTATATTTTATTTTAAAAATAATAATGTTTATTTATTTATTTTGGTTAATTATTTATTTATGTTTATATATATTAAAAATGATTAATTGTATTTATCTTTATTTTATTTCATATTTAAAAATAATAATGTTGTATTTATCTATATATGTTTATAGATATTAGAAAAAATTAATTGTATTTATCTTTTATTTTATATTATATTAAATATAGTAATGTTATATTTATCTTTTCTGGTGAAATTTATCGATATTAAAAAAAATTAATTGTATTTAATATTAAAAATAATAAAGTTGCATTTATTTATGTTAATAGATATTTGTATTTATTTTTTATTTTATTTTATATTAAAATAATAATGTTGTATTTATCTTTTTGATGAAATGTGGTAACGCCACTTGACACATTGGGTTTCTCCTTTATTATTATTATTATTATTATTATTATTATTAATATTATTATTATTATTATTATTATTATATATATATATATATATATGTGTGTGTGTGTGTGTGTGTGTGTGTGTGTGTGTGTGTGTGTGTGTAGATTTTATAAAATGAAACCATATAAAGTACCGTCTTTATAAAGTGTTATGCAATTTATAACATAAACTCAAACATTATATATCCGCTTTGAAAATAATAAAAGAATCAATACAGTTCAAAATGTAAGAATTCATTTTTAAGTTTTAATATTAGTTATGAACATTTAAAAATAGCCAGAACAATTAATCAATCTGTCAAGAAAAATACAAAAATGAATAATATCAAGAACAAGTGGTAGAAAACAATAAACGAATGAAAACAACAAGAACAATAGAACAATCAACTTTAAAATCATAGAATACTAATATTTTATTAGTAATCAAAATCGAGAACAAATAATCAATTTGTCATAAAAAAATAGACAACAAATCAAAACCAAGAACAATAAAAGAAAAACTAATATTTAATAGAAATCAACTCCAAGAACACAAGAATACTAGCCCATATTTATGAGGAGGAAACGTTTTTCTATATTTTTTTTAAATAAGTCATTGAACCAAAACATTTCCATAAAAACCCCTCAACTTAAAAACGTTCTCGTAAAAATCACTGCACATAAAATGTTTACATAAAAGTCCTTTAACTAAAACATTTGAAAAATCTTTAAAAAAAAATCCTATAGAACTACACAATTCGTAAAAAATTTCAAGTTGAATGACTTTTATGTAAAAACGTTTTTTGGTACAGGGACTTAATAAAAAAAATATCAAAAGTGTGTTGGTTTTTTGTATAATTTTCCATTATGAAAAATTAAAATAAAAAACAAGTGTTGCGGAAGAAGAAGACTGAGCTATGTTTGGTAGAGAGCTTTTAGAAGCTTTTGTTTTTAATAAGCTCTACCAAAAATTAAAAGATTTGTTTAGAGGGAAACATAGAGTTTTCATTAACTAAAAAAATAAGCTATTTTATAAAACGTAGTAGAAGTAGCGTTTGAAAAGCTCTGGAGCTTTTAGTCAAACATATTTACTTTTTTACCCCCTATTAATCATAAACTACCACATTTAATTAATATTAATGTCCTTTTACGTAATTTAATACTAAAAAGTAAAGCTATAGTTAGTTTTACCAAACACATTTATAAAACTAAAAGCTCCAACTCTTTTAAAAAGCTTCGGCTCTCAAAATCCTCAACTACTAAAAGCTCTAGCTCTTTTAAAAACACAATGTTATAGCTAGTTTTGCCAAACATACCCTAAATGACGATCCTAAAGTTTTGTTGGATGTGAGGATCGATACTTTTCTTTTCCGGTGAATGCTATTTGCTTTTTTGATTTTTTTTTTAAAAAAATAAATAAACCTGCAATCTTTTAGAAATAGGGATAATTGCGCAAAAAACCCCAAACTTGTCCGTTTTTTGTGATTAAAACCCCAAACCATTTTTCGTTGCATAGAAAACCCCAAACTAACTAAAAATCAGTAAATCAAGGTTTTATCAATGACTAACCGGTTGAAACCGGTTATTAATCCTACATGGACTAGTAATAACCTACGTAGAATAAATTTTAATTGTTGAAACCGATTTCCAAGTATTGCACATCATTTTTAACGCTCGTAGATGAGGTAATCCCGTTTAAAAATTACAATTAAAAATTATCTACGAGCGTTAAAAATGATGTGTAATGCTTGACAACCGGTGTAAATAATTAAAATTTATCACATGTAGGTTATTTAGCGGTCCCTGTAGGATTAATAAGCGGTTTCAACCGGTTAGTCATTGATAAAACCTTGATTTACTGATTTTTAGTTAGTTTGGGGTTTTCTATGCAACGAAAAATGGTTTGGGGTTTTAATCACAAAAAGCAGACAAGTTTGGGGTTTTTTACGCAATTATCCCTTAGAAATATAATCAAAACTACCATGTTTTAAATAAATTTTAATATTATGATTGCACAGTGTACATCCCAACAGGTTTCTCAAGTATGTTGCAGTAAGCTGTAGAGGGGGGGGGGGGGGGGGTGAATAAGCTAACTAAAATTTCAACACACATTCTCAAAGTTTATATGTATATATTAACAAGTGTTAATTACAAACAGGTTTGAACAGCGGAATGGTTCAAACAGAGATGACAGAACAACAGATGAACAACTAATATGTAACATCCTCGGATTTATTTTATTGTAATTGGGCTAATTAAGTGGAAAATTTACAATTAAGTTGAATTATGAGCAATTATTATGTATTTGGGATATTTTGAAAGTTTGTTGTTATTTTAAGAAAATTGAGAACTCTAAATTATTATTATGGAGTATTATAAATTATAAAAGTTAGTTATGATAAATCTAAGAATAAATCAGTATTTTATGGAACCGGTTAAGTTGATGGGTGAAATGAGCAAAATGATGAATATGGGAATAAAAGGCTAAAGCCTTTCATTTTCTATGGACACTCTCTCCCTCTCTCTACACTTTTGCTCTCTAGAATTCTCTCTATTTCTCTCTACAATATCTCACAAACCGACCGGCCGATTATAGAGATTTATACGTCAACGGAGAGATCTCGAGGAGTACTACAACAATCTGCAGTTGGATTCTTGATTTTGTACGGATTGAGGTAAGAATCGACCCTTTTAAGTTTGTTTATTTCGGTTTTGAAGAACTTAGATTCGAATCTGCCATTTTTATGTGATTTGGAGCTAGTTTTGCTTGAAATCTTGCAAGAATATGATAGTATATGTGTAATAGAATGGAATCTAGGCATCATATATGATATATCAGTGATTTTTAGGCCTTGAAATGAAGGATTTAAGTTATAATGATGAACAAACTCGAAAAATACAAAGAACACAGTCGAAATGCAAGAACAAACTCGATTTTGGTACTAAATTCGAGTATATATTCGAGTTTAGCATGTTAATTTCGAATCTGACCATCAAATTCGAACTGGGGTTCGAATCTAACCCATAAACTCGACTGGGTTTCGAGTTTACCCTATTGGGGGTTCGAGTTTAGCTTTAAAGTGAATGGAAATTCGAGTTTAACCCCTTAAATTCGAGTTTAATGCCTAAAAATTGAAAACCCACTCTCTAAACTCGAATATTTTGAATGAAACCCATAAACAACACATAAAATGACAAGAGTTATTCAAAGGACAAGGTATGAACTTGAGATGGGTTCAAACTTAATTGTGATTTGAATTTAGACATAGACCCGAAATGGGGGAAAATATTGCAAAACTTACAAAAACTTGGTTTTATGAATTTAAACGGTTATTGACTCGAGGTATTGTTGCAACTAATTTAACAGGTCCCTTGTGGTGTTGTTTAACCCACAGTGGGGTACTTGGTGGATCCGCGAGGAGAAATAAATATTGGTTAAAAGTTTAATTACGCACCCACTGTGAGTACAGTAGATTTCGCATGTTTATATCTGTTTTATGTTAAGCTTTGCCTGCTGAGACCTGTTGCTTCATTTATTTGTTTGGAATTCTACTAACTTGTGTAGATTTAGATGCACATTCATACTTGTTGCATGTCCTTTCGATTGTTGTGCATCTAGTGATGGACCGGTGGGTCGCATCGATTACTCTGATGTTACTGCGCTATATGACCTGGAGCTGATCCCTCCGAGGCCCGGTAGGCAGTATGTCATCCCCGATCGTACGTTTGTCTCAGATGGTATGTTTAAAGCCGAGCTTTGGGCTCGAAGGGGCTGCGGCTCTGGTCCGTACTTGGTGTACGAAGAGGGTATGCGATGTTTGTCATCGGTTTTACCCTTGGGCTTCATAAAAATTTATAAAATGCGTAATCTTTGTATTCACTAAGCCTTTGCTTATACCTCAGTTGCTTTATTTTTACAGGAAAAGGGAAGTCTACCGCCGGACCTTCTAGTTAGGTCATTTGTGAAGATTCGGAAGATTTGGTACTATTTAATCGGTAATCATGCTTTGGGACAATGTTATATTATATTTTGGATGTTGTAATAATTGTATTGGGTATGTAGACTTAGATATGGTACCTTGTAGCACCGTAGGGTGTTTGTCACTGTTGCACTACTTTATTTTATGTATTTTTAATGCTTCCGCACTTAAACTAGGTTATCAGATCATTATGTATTTGTGTTGATGATTAAATCCTGGGTGTTTTGTAAATGGTGGTTGTTGTGGCAAGGGTGTCACACGAGATGGTATCAAAGCAGTAGTTTGAGATTCAAGTGTCCGTGAGGTCTTGATCTCAAACATTAGATAATGATATGTAGTGGTTTAAGTAATGATCTGAACTAAGATAGGTTACGATCTAGTAATTATAAGAGATTGACTATCATACGGGACAAATAAGTGGTGTCTTTAAATTGATGACATGTTACTAAACAAGTTATATGTTTATTATTTCAGAACATGTCTGGAGGAGGAATGACACCTGAAGAAACTAGAGAGATGATGCTAGCCATGATGGCTGAGCAGAACAAAATGATTCAGGATCAGTTTCGGGCTCGAGATGAGGCCGAAGCTAAGAGAAGAGAGGATAAGAGGAAGAACAAAGAAAAAGAAGTGGGCAACAACGAAGAACAAGATGACAATACTGGGTCATCTAATAAACCCAGGGGTTGTCGTTTTAAGGACTTTAAGGGAAACGGGGCCATGGAATTTAATGGATTGGGTGATGTCGTTGCTGCACTGGAATGGATAACGGCAACCGAACGAACATTTCGAATCAGCGACTGTGCTGAGAAGGACATGGTTCGGTATGCTACTGCTATGTTCACCAATGATGCGATCATGTGGTGGAACGCTCTGGTGAATGCGTTGACACAGGAGAAGGTTTCTGTGATGACTTGGGCTGAGTTTACGGACTTATTCACTCAGCAATACTGTCCAGTTGATGAGCGTCGGAGATTGGAGGCGAAGTTTATGGCACTGATGCAGGGGACTAAGACTGTGTCCCAATATGCTGTGGAGTTCACGAGGCTGAGTCTGTTTGCGCCTCATCAAGTCGATACTGAGGAAAGGAAGGTGACCAGGTTCGAGGCTGGTCTGGATATTGAGATAAAGGAGGGTCATGAGCAACGTTCGCTACCCTACATTTGCTGGTTTACTTGAGGCTGCCAGAAATATAGAACAGATTCTAATTATGTCGGGATACTCGATTGGGTCCGCTGCTACTTCCACCAAACCAACACAACCGTCACCGCCGAAGCGTCAGCGTGAGAGAGGATACTCGGGATCTTCCCGGTCTACACAGTACTCACCTCAGCAGTCTTATCGCAGACAGTCTGGTTCATCTGATTGTGATCGTGCCTGTGCTTATTCCATCAACACCGAGCCACAATACTGCAATAAGTGTCATCTGGAGCACTTTGGCAAGTGCACTAATGGACGCGCTTGCTTTTGCTGTGGGGAACTGGGTCATTTTCAGAACGATTGCCCAAGGAAGGGAGATGCTTGCTATAATTGTGGGGTGTGGGGACACTATAGTAGGAACTGTAGGAAGAATGCTCCAGCAGCTGCTGCTCCATCATCAACACGATCTTCTGGAGGTTCGAGTGGTGGTTCAGTTAACCGCCGGGGTCAGACACAAAGAGCACCGGCTCGTGCTTTTCAAATTACTGCGGAGGAGGCAAGGGAAAATCCGGAGGTCGTTACGGGTACGTTCATAGTTAATTCTATGCCAGCACGAGTTTTATTTGATTCGGGTGCAAATCGTTCGTTTGTTTCTACTATGTTTGCACAACAACTTGCCATGCCACTGTCTAGATTATCTGTTGTACTTGACATAGAAACTGCTAGCAACACTCTAGTCAAGGTAGATCACGTATACCGTAATTGCACGTTAGTGATTGAAGATGTAGTCTTCAATCTAGATCTGATTCCAATAGAGTTCAGCGAGTTTGATGTGATAATCGGTATGGACTGGTTGATCGAGAATGAAGCTCATATAGTCTGTAAGAATCGTATGATAAAGATAACTACTCCGGAAGGGCGTGAGATATGTATATATGGGGATAGGAGGAGCGGGGATCTGTGTTTGCTGACTATTGCAAAAGCCCGAAAGCTTGTTGCAAAGGGGTGTGACGCTTACTTAGCATGCGATTGATGCTAAGGTTGAGAAGAGATCTTTGGCCGATGTGCCGGTTGTTTCACAATTCCCGGATGTGTTTCCGGAAGACTTGTCTGGCGTGCCGCCTGAGAGACAAGTTGAGTTTCGAATTGATCTGATCCCTGGAGCTGCACCGGTAGCTCGTTCTCCATATCGCCTTGCCCCAACCGAGATGAAGGAAATGATGACACAGCTTCAAGAGTTGTTGGACAAGGGCTTCATTCGACCGAGTTCATCGCCGTGGGGAGCTCCGGTATTGTTTGTGAAGAAGAAAGATGGCACAATGCGAATATGCATTGACTACCGGGAGCTGAATAAGTTGACGATTAAGAACAAGTATCCACTGTCGAGGATAGACGACTTGTTTGACCAACTACATGGGGCTAGTGTGTTTTCCAAGATTGAATTGAGGTCGGGGTACCATCAGTTGAAAGTACGAGAAGAGGATGTGCCTAAGACAGCATTTAGGACACGTTATGGGCATTATGAGTTCTTGGTTATGCCTTTCGGGTTAACCAATGCCCCGGCTATCTTTATGGATCTTATGAATAGAGTATGCAGACTGATGTTAGACAAATCGGTGATAGTGTTTATTGATGACATTCTAGTGTACTCTAAGTCTGAGGCTGAGCATGCTGAACATCTAAGGGAACTATTAGAGTTGTTGAGGAAAGAAAAGTCGTACGCTAAATTTTCGAAGTGTGAGTTTTGGCTGCAACAGATACAGTTTCTAGGGCATGTGATTTCGGGGGCTGGGATTTCTGTGGATCCAGCCAAAGTTGAAGCAATAAAGAACTGGGAACCGCCGTGTTCAGCTACTGAAGTTAGAAGTTTTCTGGGGTTGGCAGGATACTATCAAAGGTTCATAAAGGACTTTTCTAAGATTGCAGTTCCTTTAACTGCATTAACAAAGAAGAATGCACCGTTTGTATGGGAAACTGTGCAGCAAGAGGCCTTTGAGGTTCTGAAGAAGACATTAAGTGAAGCTCCGATACTTGCTCTACCAGAGGGCAATGAGGATTTTGTAGTATATACGGATGCCTCGAGGTTAGGGTTAGGCGCTGTACTGATGCAGCGTGGAAAGGTTATAGCATATGCTTCAAGACAGTTGAAGCAGCATGAGAAGAATTATTCAACTCATGATCTGGAGTTGACCGCAGTCACGTTTGCATTGAAGTTATGGAGACACTATCTGTACGGTTCTAAGTGTCAACTCTACACGGACCATAAGAGTTTGAAGTACATCTTTAGTCAGAAGGAGCTCAATATGAGGCAGAGACGTTCGATGGAACTTATAAAGGATTACGATTGTGAAATCCTTTATCACCCCGGAAAGGCTAATGTAGTAGCCGATGCCTTGAGCCGGAAAGCTTATGCTAAGGATTGCTGTTATATGATGACGTCCACGATGTTAACTTCCACAATAATTGATGATGTTAAGGCCGCTCAAGAAGAAGCCTTGAAAGATGAAAATGTTGGTGTTGAGGATATAGGAGTGCAGATTAAGAATATGGAAACAAGTGAGTCGGAACTGAAAGGGATATACGGGAGGATATGGGTGCCGAAGTATGGGGGTATGAGGGAGGTAATCATCGAAGAAGCACATCAATCCAAATTTTCTGTACATCCCGGAAGCACAAAGATGTACAATGAGTTAAAAGCAGACTTTTGGTGGCCGGGATTGAAAAAAGACATTGGGCAGTATGTGGAAAGATGTCGAACTTGTCGGCTGGTGAAAGCCGAAAATCAGCAACCTTATGGCAGTTTGCAACCGCTTCCTATTCCGGAGTGGAAGTGGGAACATATTACGATAGACTTTGTTACGAAATTGCCGAAAACTAAGCGTCAACACGATGCAGTATGGGTGATAGTGGATAGATTGACTAAGTCGACTCACTTTATACCGATTCGGGAAAGTTATTCGTTAGAGAAGTTAGCTCAGATTTATATGGACGAGATCGTTTCTAGGCATGGAGTGCCTAAGTCCATAGTATCGGATCGAGATAGCCGGTTTACTTCGAATTTTTGGTCGGCGTTACAAGAGGGGTTGGGAACGTGCATCGCTATGAGTACAGCCTATCGTCCACAAACCGATGGCCAAAGTGAACGAACAATTCTCACCTTGGAGGATATGATGAGAGCGTGTGTTCTAGATCTCGGTGGCAACTGGGATGATCATCTGCCACTAATAGAGTTTTCGTATAACAACAGTTATCACGCAACGATAAAGAAAGCGCCATTCGAGGCTCTGTATGGGAGGAGATGTAGGACTCCTACATGTTGGAGAGAAACTGGTGAAACACCGATTGCTAGGCCGGCTTTGCTTCAAGAAACAAACGAGAAGATACAGTTGATTAGGCAGAACATGAAAGCGGCCCAGGTGCGTCAGAAAAGTTACTACGATAGGAGGCACAAACCAATCAATTTTGAGGTGAATGATTGGGTTTATCTGAAAGTGTCACCTATGAGAGGTGTTACACGATTTGTGAAAAGAGGAAAGTTGGCTCCGAGATTCGTCGGACCATTTAAGATAACCGAAAAAGTAGGAAATCAGTCATACAGATTGGAATTGCCTGAAGAGATGTCGGGCATACATCCGGTGTTTCACGTTGGGAATCTCCGGAAATCGTTTAATACTGGAAATGAGGATTGGGCAGACCACACCGAGCTGCAAGTTGATGAAAGGCTCTGGTATGTTGAAGAGCCGGAGTGTGTATTAGATACTAAGATAAAAAAGTTGAGAAGCAAAGAAATCGAAATGGTGCTTGTACGTTGGAAGCATCATAAGGGAGCAAATCATACATGGGAAGCTAAGTCGGAAATGTTGAGAAAATATCCGCAATTGTTTGAATCCACATAACTTCGAGGACGAAGTTGAGCGTGGTGGAGCCCATGCTGTAACATCCTCGGATTTATTTTATTGTAATTGGGCTAATTAAGTGGAAAATTTACAATTAAGTTGAATTATGAGCAATTATTATGTATTTGGGATATTTTGAAAGTTTGTTGTTATTTTAAGAAAATTGAGAACTCTAAATTATTATTATGGAGTATTATAAATTATAAAAGTTAGTTATGATAAATCTAAGAAAAAATCAGTATTTTATGGAACCGGTTAAGTTGAGGGGTGAAATGAGCAAAATGATAAAAATGGGAATAAAAGGCTAAAGCCTTTCATTTTCAATGGACACACTCTCTCTCTCTACACTTTCTCTCTCTAGAATTCTCTCTACTTCTCTCTACAATATCTCACAAACCGACCGGCCGATTATAGAGATTTATACGTCAACGGAAAGATCTCGAGGAGTACTACAACAATCTGCAGTTGGATTCTTGATTTCGTACGGATTGAGGTAAGAATCGACCCTTTTAAGTTTGTTTATTTCGGTTTTGAAGAACTTAGATTCGAATCTGCCATTTTTATGTGATTTAGAGCTAGTTTTGCTTGAAATCTTGCAAGAATATGATAGTATATGTGTAATAGAATGGAATCTAGGCATCATATATGATATATCAGTGATTTTTAGGCCTTGAAATGAAGGATTTAAGTTATAATGATGAACAAACTCGAAAATACAAAGAACACAGTCGAAATGCAAGAACAAACTCGATTTTGGTACTAAATTCGAGTATATATTCGAGTTTAGCATGTTAATTTCGAATCTGACCATCAAATTCGAACTGGGGTTCGAATCTAACCCATAAACTCGACTGGGTTTCGAGTTTACCCTATTGGGGGTTCGAGTTTAGCTTTAAAGTGAATGGAAATTCGAGTTTAACCCCTTAAATTCGAGTTTAATGCCTAAAAATTGAAAACCCACTCTCTAAACTCGAATATTTTGAATGAAACCCATAAACAACACATAAAATGACAAGAGTTATTCAAAGGACAAGGTATGAACTTGAGATGGGTTCAAACTTAATTGTGATTTGAATTTAGACATAGACCCGAAATGGGGGAAAATATTGCAAAACTTACAAAAACTTGGTTTTATGAATTTAAACGGTTATTGACTCGAGGTATTGTTGCAACTAATTTAACAGGTCCCTTGTGGTATTGTTTAACCCACAGTGGGGTACTTGGTGGATCCGGTTGAAAGCCCGAGGAGAAATAAATATTGGTTAAAAGTTTAATTACGCACCCACTGTGAGTACAGTAGATTTCGCATGTTTATATTTGTTTTATGTTAAGCTTTTCCTGCTGAGACATGTTGCTTCATTTATTTGTTTGGAATTCTACTAACTTGCGTAGATTTAGATGCACATTCATACTTGTTGCATGTCCTTTCGATTGTTGTGCATCTAGTGATGGACCGGTGGGTCGCATCGATTACTCTGATGTCACTGCGCTATATGACCTGGAGCTGATCCCTTCGAGGCCCGGTAGGCAGTATATCATCCCCGATCGTACGTTTGTCTCAGATGGTATGTTTAAAGCCGAGCTTTGGGCTCGAAGGGGCTGCGGCTCTGGTCCGTACTTGGTGTACGAAGAGGGTATACGATGTTTGTCATCGGTTTTACCCTTGGGCTTCATAAAAATTTATAAAATGTGTAATCTTTGTATTCACTAAGCCTTTGCTTATACCTCAGTTGCTTTATTTTTACAGGAAAAGGGAAGTCTACCGCCGGACCTTCTAGTTAGGTCATTTGTGAAGATTCGGAAGATTTGGTACTATTTAATCGGTAATCATGCTTTGGGAAAATGTTATATTATATTCTGGATGTTGTAATAATTGTATTGGGTATGTAGACTTAAATATGGTACCTTGTAGCACCGTAGGGTGTTTGTCACTGTTGCACTACTTTATTTTATGTATTTTTAATGCTTCCGCACTTAAACTAGGTTATCAGATCATTATGTATTTGTGTTGATGATTAAATCCTGGGTGTTTTGTAAATGGTGGTTGTTGTGGCAAGGGTGTCACATAATATAAGACTCACTCAGACTAGTTACAATGAATTCACATACTAAGATGCACTCACTGTTTTTACAAGACAGACAAACAGCTTAGAATAAGAACAACTTGGACACACTAACTATTCTTTTCTGAGCAGAACTTGCATGCATGAAAACACAATTGTTTTTAGCACTATCTAATCTTGTGGATATCTCTCTCTTGGTTATCTCTCATTCCTTTGAAGCTTCCTTTTATACTCACTTAGAGAATCCCAGTGAAACTTCCTCATTGGATGCAAATATAGTGGAGAGCCTTTACAAAAAGACAAGACTGTTTTTCTGCACATTCTAAGAAAACAGAATTTGTCCCTTTGTAGCGAAATCTTTGTCTTTTCCTTTTTGTCTCTATTGCATACTGTTTTACCTTAAAGAGGAATGTCAACTTTAATCATTTCCTCTTCATGTATAGCCATTTTGATATAAGAAATGGTCTGTCACCCATTTCAAATATCCTCTTCGTCTTCCTTTATCAGAACAGCTTAGGCAGTGATAGCATCTTCTGATTTCCACTTTGTCTTCGACTTGTAAACTGATCTTCACATCAAAGACTTTACATGATGACATGAAAACAAATTTCATAATGTGTAAAACCTGTTTACAAAGAACAGAACACTTAGTTTGGGTCAAAGCTGTTCAACAGACATGAACATCATAGACAGTTTATGTCAAACATGTCCAACAGATTAGGACAGCTTAGGCAATCTGCCAAGTTACAACTAATGTAACAGGGTGAAAAGTTTTAGGCTTATATTGCAAATCACTTATCAGGTTTCAATAAGGCATTAACAGGCCTTAAATTATACCTTTAAGTGTATCAAACAGTTTTGATTAATAATCTCCCCCTATGATATAGAACAAGTTTGATTGAGGCCTTTTTGTGACTAACAATCTCCCCCTATTTGCAATATTTAGCCTAAGATGATTCCATCAATGATCACTATATATTTTTACATTACAGTTCTGAAATGAAAATAGAACATTGAAGTTAAGTAAAAGATCAGTTTATATATATTGATATTGATTCAAACAACATATGTTTACATAAGTACAACTAATGTACTGGAATTGATTACAAAAAATGTAATAAAGTACAACTAATGTACAAAGAGGATTCAACACATTTGGACTTTTGAAATTGGGAGCAAATAATGGTAAGCCTGTCCAACTTATGGACAACTTTCATTCTTCATCTACTCATCACTAGTAGATGAACCTTATAGCTTTTGTTGTTGTTCAACTTTCCTTCTTACCCGTTCCAGACTGGCATCAATGTCTTCTAACTCACTTATGAGGAACATGAAATCTGGGCTTTCAAGTTCTCCTCTTGTGTAGAAGACCTCAAGGTGTTCCCAAATGTTGATTCTCCATATTACATGTTGTTCAAAGGCATTTGAGAGTCTGAAGGCAATGATTTGTTTAAGACCAACCTTATGAAGATCTGAAGCTCTCTGGAAACACATCCTTTTAGATAGAGGATCCACAAAGAAAACTCCTACTTCAGGCTCTTCAATAAATTTGCCCTCTTCTGGTTCAACACCTTTGGGCAGGCTATGATCAACACCTTTTGATCTCAACAACATACATCCCTTGCTCTATCATCATGATCAGCTCCTCAAGCTCTGTATCCCTCTTTTGTCTTCTAGACTTAATTTTAGGTTCCACTTGTGAGGTACCTTTGATCATTTCTTCTGAAATTAAGCCTAGATCTTTAACCTTTTCCATCAGCTTCTTCACGTATGACCTGACAGTCTTAGCAGTTTCAGATTTTGAACAGCTCAGGGCAACTGCTAATTTTACCCACTCTCTGTATCCCATGCTTGCAACATCAGTGGATTCATAAGCTTCCAGTTCAGGACTATCGGCACCAAGCCTTGTGATCTGAATCCTCCACTGTTTACCTTTTCTTGAGATGGGAACAACTTTGACAATTGTTTCTTTGGCAAGTCTTCCGTCTGCTACATCAAAGAATTTCTTCCTCGCCATGTTGTCAAAGTAGAATTGAGCATTTGCTGATGAGGATACAGGCTGTGCTTTAGTCACTAAGACCGTTGAACCCTGCTCTTTTTCGCCCTCTCTACAAATTGCTGACTCATTGGCAGCTTCTATCAGATTCCTTTGTACATCAACATTGTTGATTTTTCTAGCCTCCTTGGCTGCAAAGGCTTTAGCAGCTTTGGTAGAGGCTTCCTTCTTCTTCTTTCTTCCGAAGACTTAAACCTGCTCTTGTTTCCACTGATAATAAGTATCTAGTGGAAGACCCATGTCTTTTTGCTTGAGCCTTATCATATTTCAGTTGAAGGGCATTCTGAGTATCAGTATCCACAGCAGCATTCCCTTTGCCTTTTGCTGCCATGAGCAGAGCTGTTTCAGTTTCCTCTTCTTCTTCTTCTTCTTCTTCAGTTTCTTCCAATATTAACTGTCTTCTTTTTCTTAGCCTGTCCCCAGGAATAAATTCCTCCCCCTCAGATGGTGCAGGGCTTGGAGATCTAGCCTGAGCAGGCTGAGCAGCTGTATCAGAGACCGTGGAAGTACCTACAACATCACCAATTTGTAAGTGACCTGTTGGTTGGCCAACTGAAGCTGATTTCTCCTTAGAGGGAGATGAAGATTTGTCTTCCTTAGACTTTGTCTTCGAGGTAGATTTCTCCCCCTTTGAAGGAGATGGCATAAAACCTTCAACAACAGCTCTGCCTGAAGGAACGGATCCAACAGGCCTGGCTTCAGTAGGTTTTGTAATAGGTCTTGAACCAACCAAACTATACACTAAGAAAGCCAGGTTGTCCTTGACCTTTGCTAACTGGATAACACAAGCATCAAGGGAAGAAGAATGAGAATTGGAAAAGGTGGAAAGCTAAGAAATAGTAACCTTGTCAGTGTTAGTGAACACCAGACTTTAAAGTTGTGCAAGAGTGAGTTCAAGAGACTCATGCATGTCATCAAAGCATGCAGCCATTGAGTTTGACAGGGATACCACTAAGGTATTTAGAGAGGGCAGTGTGGTGGAGCAGGTTTCAGCAAAGACCTGACAGTTGTTTGGAAACAGCTGTCAGGTTGGACACAGAGTCTTGTTGGTGACTAGAATTGATGAAAGAGAGGATGAGAGCTGTAGCAGATGTGCAGTGAGTGCAAGCAGCTGAGAAGAGTAGTCAGGTTGGGAGCAGGTGTTGGAAAGGAAGTATTGAATGAAGCAAGAAATCCTTTAAGTTGTGCAGACACAGAGTCTGCTATTGTAGACGGAAGGGTAGACACAGAGGTTTCCAAAGAACTAACTTTGTTGGACATCACAAAAAGTTGTTCCTTCGAAGACAAATCTTTAGGAGATGGAGGAGTATGGGTTGATTGTTTTGATTGTGTGGATGGAGATGAGTGTGAGGGTGGTGATTGAGGAGTTTGGGGATCACTGGGTGAAGGTAGGAGTACTTGAGAAAGAAGTTTCATATCCTGGGCATAAGTTAATTGACTCAGCTTGGAAAGATCAAGAGAACCTTTAGCAGTGGCTGTAGCTGCATCATGAGGTGATGCTATGGATGATGTTTGTCCCTTAGTAACCATTGGGATTGTGGACCCGTCATTGAGAACATTGGTGGTTCCCTCAGTAGTGCCTTGGTTTTGAGGCACCTCTTCATGGAGAGATGAGATGTGTATTTCAGCATCATCAGTGGTGAAAACTAATGATGGAATGTGCACTTGGAGAGCAGCTTCACCAGAGGGATGTTCTATTCCCTGAGGCTCATCAGCTTGGGAGGTTGGTCCTTCAACAGTTGTTTGGGATTGAATGGCTGCATCATGAGGAGCAGAAGCGGAAGGTTGATCTACTGATTGGCTTGTACCAGTAGGTTTGACACCTTGTGCAGATTCAGGTTATGAAGAAGTATGAGAGGGGGACTGTATGGACTCAGTATGGAGTGGAGTGAACTCCTATCTTTCAATATCCTTAGCCAGTTGAGAGGCAGGAATAGTTGATGTGGTTGACTCCTTCTGTACAACTAGCTCATGTTGTGAGTGAACAGAGAGTTTAAGCCGACTCAGTGTGGAGTGAGGAAGTCTCCACAGAGGCTACTTCTTCTCCCAAAATAGGAGAAGGAGATGCAACATGTGTTGCCTCTTTTGCAACTGACTCATGTTGAGAGGGGTCAGAAGGGCTTGTTTGAGTGGTGGAGGTTTTCTTTTTGGCTAAGGATTTTCTCCTTTGCTTGGTGTAAGATACAGTGGGGGATTGAGGAGAGGAGGTAGGCTGTTGTGTTTGGACTAGTGGGGAGACTGGGCTAGGAACAGGTGATTGAACGTGTTCCATAGTCTCAGGTGCCACAAAGGCACTAGCCATAAAGACACTAGCCACAAAGGCTTCAGGTTCAATAGATGAACCAGGGTGACCAGCCTGCTCCCCCTCAGCCACGGAGGCTGAGGGTGCAGACTTTGTTGTCTTAGCCTTTTTCATTAACAGGCCCAGCTTCACTAGTCATCAAGGCAAGTTTTTCCTTTTTGGACCGTGATTTGGATTTTCCAGCGAGAGCAGTGGTTGGATGCACCTCCTGGGTAGAAGGTCCTTCCACTAAGCCAAACAACCTCCTCATTGGTATTGCTAGAGGAGGTTCATCAGCAGGAACTGGGGTATAGAATACCCTGTTTCCAATGACAGGAAACACCATGGTTTTCAAGAGTGGTTGAGAATTATAGAGTTGCTCACCACAAACATGTCTGAAAATCAGACTGAGAAACCTGGATATCTGACAACAGCTGGATGCTGTTCTTGCTCCACAAAGGATCTCAGATCGGAAAAGATCCACTTGGCCATGTTGAGAGTGGTCCCATCCACAAACTGTAGGGCCACCTAAACTTCATCCCGCTAAGCTGATCAAAGGAACCAACCTTGCAGCTTAGACTCGTCACCACTGAGGCGAAGAGAAAGCTGTAGGTTGGTGCAATCTCCTTCCTGAATAGGATTGCTCCTAGTCTTGGCTCTGCTACACCACAACATCGTAACAGGTTCCCCATTTGGTCATTCTCCGGCTGGGGTTTGTCAAACTTCGTAACAACAGGGAGATGAAGTACTTCCTGAAGAAGAGCAGCAGTGATCTCAACAATTTTGGTGGAGTTGAGAATGGTTCCCATCATGATTTTGGTAGTAGGGCTGTAGGATCAAGTACACCAGAACTCATACACCATCTCCTTAAACTTGACACCAGGAGAGGCTGTCATAGCATAGTTCAGGGGATGGGCTTGCAGGAACTCCACCATTTGTTCATAACCTTTTCCGATATAGTTTTTGGGAATGGTTAGATTTGCAATGTAGTTGGTGGGCTTTATTGTTAACATGGTGTTGACTGAGGGGTGTTTCTCAACATCATCACCAAGGAATATAGGGACAAGATGGTTGTTCTGGGAGGCCATTTGAAAGTAGGAGAGGATGCTCGAGTTTTTGACACTAAGTCTTTTAGGGTTTGCAAAGGGTATGGATGTAGTGAGGAAGAAGAAGAAGATGAAACAGTGATTTGGATATTTATAGGATTTGAATGTGAGTGAGTAGGACAGAGAAAGGTTTGGGCGGTTGATTTGAAATGAAACTAACGGAAAACGAAACGATTTGCCACGTTAGCACGTTTGTCAGACCAACTTGACCTTTTTAACCACTAACACACGTAACACACATTATCCACATGTAATTAAGATAAATAAATACTTAATTTAAGTGACTTAATGTTAATTAAAAACTGATATTCAAAACTGTTGTTCAAACCTGTGATGAAAAAATTTCATCAAACACTGATCATTGTGTAAGCTGTCTCTGAAACCTGTGCAGCTATATAAGAACAGGTTTCAATGTGAAACCTGTTCGATAGTTGATTAGGTTACAAGGTTTTGCCTTCTATGACAGATAACAGAGTGAGCAGGTTTTAGATTTGAACAATAGAACAGGTTTAAGAGTAAAATTATTTTGTCAAACCTACTACATGTCAAACATGTTCAAATTTTAAGAACCTGGCTAAGTTCAGAGCAGATAAAACATGTTCTATCTAAGCTGTTCTATACCATTTTAACAGATTTGATTAGATGACTTTTTGAACATCAATGACACTTAATCATTTTTATTTAACATTCCCAACTTGCTTACAAGGTAATTAAACCTGGTTTCATCAAGAGGTTTGGTGAAAATGTCTGCAAGCTGTTTTTCTGTGGGAACAAAAGTTACCTCCACATTACCTTTTTGGATGGGATCTCTTATGAAGTGATGTCTGACCTCAATATGCTTTGTTCTAAAATGGAAGACTGGATTGTTGGAGATAGCTATGACACTTATATTATCACACAGAATAGGAAATTTCCTATATACAAGTCTATAATCTTCAAGCTGATGCTACATCCATAGAATCTGCCCACAGCAGCTTTCAGCAGCAATG
The DNA here is from genome assembly GCA_020465985.1 of Centrapalus pauciflorus. Taxonomy (NCBI): domain Eukaryota; kingdom Viridiplantae; phylum Streptophyta; class Magnoliopsida; order Asterales; family Asteraceae; genus Centrapalus; species Centrapalus pauciflorus. Next base: position 65,687 of record JAANYP010000771.1, read on the forward strand.
TACTCAGCTTCAGCAGTAGAAGTAGAAACAGAATTATGCTTCTTACTGCACCAACTTATCAACTTTCCACCATGAAGTTGACATCCACCTGTTGTGCTCATTCTGTCTAGCCTGCAACCTGCAAAATCAGAATCTGAATATCAAATTAGATCAAGGCTGAAGTCTTTGGGCAAAAGACCCAAACCTGGTGTACCTTTTAGGTATCCGAAGATTCTTTTTACAGCAGCTAGATGTGATTCCTTTGGATCAGCTTGAAACCTAGCACATAAACAGGTAGCAAACATAATATTTGGGCTACTAGTAGTTAAGTATAGCAAGCTCCCAATCATGCCTCTGTAAGTTGTTACTGAAACAGCTTTGCCACAGGCATCAGCATCCAACTTTACATTGGTTGCCATTGGGGTTTTGATGGGAGCACATTGATCAAATTTAAACTTTTTTAGAAGATCTAATGTATACTTTCTTTGATTTATGAAAATTCCATTTGAGGTTTGTTTAACCTGTAATCCTAGAAAGAAAGTAAGTTCACCCATCTTACTCATTTCATACTTATATTTCATTTCTAGTGAAAAATTCTTGCATAACTGCTCATTAGTAGAACCAAATATTATGTCATCCACATAAATTTGAACAAGCATAATATCAGTTTTTACTTTCTTTATGAACAATGTAGTATCCACTTTACCTTTGGAATATCCATTACTCATAAGAAAATCGGTAAGAGTATCATATCAGGCTCTTGGTGCTTGTTTCAGACCATAGAGTGCTTTTTCCAACTTATACACAAAGCCTGGATGATTTTCATTTTCAAAACTTGGTGGCTCCTTGACATATACTTCTTCTTGCAGCTTACCATTCAAAAATGCACACTTAATATCCATTTGAAATACCTTCATGCTCTTGTGAGCAGCATAAGCTAAAAACAAATGAATTGCTTTTAGCCTGGCCACTGGAGCAAATATGACATGACCTTGCTCATCCATCTTAATTCTGAAAACCCATTTGGTGCCAATAATTGTTTTACCTTAAGGTACAGGGACCAGCTTTCGTACTTTGTTTCTCTCAAACTGATTGAGTTCTTCTTGCATGGCAGTGATCCAATTGGCATCTTTAAGAGCATCATGTACTTTCTTTGGCTCTATTATGGACACAAAACTAGAAAAGATACAAAAGTTTCCTAGACTGTCCCACCTTGTTTTCACACCTTTGTTGATGTCACCGATTATTTGATCATTGGGGTGACACCTGATCCATTTAGGATCATGTTCCAATGAAGATTCCTTTGTATCAGTTTCATTCTCACTAGGTCTTGCAGAACAGCTCTCAAGATTTTCAGACACACTGACATCTTGAGCCTGTTCAGTTGTTGAGAATGAATCAATGTTGTTGAACATATTAGTAGAGTTTTCAGGGAAATCAACATTGATTGGTTCTGGACATGGTACATTAATTATATCAGTACACTTATTCACACAGGGTGTACCCATATATAATCATCATCATGTCCATTGTGGTTAACATGTTCCACTCTAGGTGATGTGGAAGCTTCTGAGTCATGATCATCCTCAAAGCTGAAATCTCCTGAAACTGATTCAAGATCAGCTTCGGTAGAAAGATTTGTAGACTCTTCAAAGGTGACATTGATAGATTCATCTATCACATTTCTTTTGGAGTTGTATACTCTGTAGGCTTTAGAAACTGCTGAGTATCCAACAAACACTCCTTTGGGTTCAAATTTGGCCAGCTGATCCCTTTGATTCATGATGAAGCAAGGACATCCAAACACATGAAAATAACTTATATTTGGTTTTTTTTCTTTGAGTAACTCATAAGGGGTCTTATTGAACTTTTTCACCACTAAGGATCTGTTTTGAGTGAAGCAGGAAGTATTGACAGCTTCAGCCTAAAATGATGAAGGCAAACCTGATGCACACATCATTGTTCTAGCAGCTTCTATGAGGGTTCTGTTCCTCCTTTCAGCAACCCCATTTTGTTGTGGAGTTCTCACAGCTGAAAAGTTTTGAGAGATTCCTCTTTCTTCACAGAATTCCTCAAGAGTACTGTTTTAAATTCGGTACCATGATCACTTCTAAGCTGCTTAACTTTGGCAGAGTTTAGAACTTCCATCTTCTTGATAAACCCAATTATTTCTCTGGCAGCATCTCCTTTGGTCTTTAGGAAGATCACCCATGTAAACCTAGAGAACTTATCAACCATTACTAAGGTGTATCTTCTACCTCCTAGACTTAAGACACTAACAGGCCTAAACAAGTCCATGTGGATTAAGAAGAGAGGTGCATCAATAGAGAAATTATGTTTAGATTTAAAAGATGTTTTACTTTGCTTACCCTTCTCACAAGTTGTGCAAAGTTTATCCTTAACATAACTTATAGAAGGAAAACCTGTTACTAACTCTTTCTTACAGAGTTTGTTAATGTTCTTGAAGATCAAGTGTGATAGCCTTTTTTGCCATAACCAGTTGACGTCTGCATTGCTTCTTGAGATGAAACATGTTTCAGTTTTTGGATTAACAGATCTCATATCTACAACATATACACCTTTCTTTCTTTGTGCACACAACACAACTTTTCCTTGGGAATCCAGTATGTACCCTAGGTGCTCTTCAAAGTTAACCTTGTAGCCAGCATCACATAGTTGACTAATGCTAACAAGGTTATGTTTCAGCCCAAACACATAGGCTACTCTGTTGAATATTGCAGCACTAGCATGAAGAGTTCCATATCCTTCTGTGGATCCCTGGACATTGTCACCAAATGTGATATTTGGGCCTTTTTCAGGCTTGAGACCACTCAACAAATCTTTGCAACCTGTCATGTGGATAGAGCAGCCACTGTCCAAGTACCAAACCTGACTTGGCTGTTTAATCTGCAGAGTGACATAGGAAAATATTAGTTTTTAGGGGAACTCATCATAAGGATAAGTTATCCTTCTTCATCAACATTTGTTGATGGACCACTGAGATCAACACTAATATTTCCAATTTAGATTGTATCAGCTGAGATACTCTCCTCAATGACAACGTTACTTCCAACACTGCCAGATTTTGCAATGTTGGAACTAACAGTGTCAACAAGCCTTATGTACTCAGTTTCAGGACAATCCTTGGCCATATGAGTCTTTTTTCCACATTTATAACATTTTCTTTTTTTGGACTTTTTGAAAGAAGAACTCGTAGAAACACATTCTGGATTATCTCTGTTGGGCTTCTCAACAGGTTTTACAAATGTTTCACTTGTTTTTGAAGAACCAACAGATTGGGTGGAAGATACAACAACAACAACAGCTTTGCATGTGTCCTCTTTCCTATTTTTAGAAGGACATAAATCAAATACAGGTAATTTAACTGTCTTTTGTCATTCCACAGGTTTGGGAAACTTATTCCTAGTTTTCTCAGGTTGAGCAATGGCTTTGCCTTTGCCTTTACTGAACTGTGATGACTTTTTCCTACTTGTGGTAGCATGATCATCACTCTTGGTTTTAACAAAATATTTTGTTTTATTTATAACCAGTTTTCCACTATGGTTTAAAAACTTATTTGAAATCACAGCAGACTTGCTTCCAGCATGAGGCTTACCCCTGCTGGATGCAGGCTGCTTTCCTTTTGAAAACTTTTTCTCAAAATGTTCAGCATTGAATGGATTAATAGGTTTGTTACCACCAACTTTAACACCAAAACCTGTCTAATTGACAGGTTTAGTGGCCAAAGCTGCAGTTTTAACTTGTATTCCATTTTGTTGTTTATGTGAACTGGCTAAGCACTTAGCAGGCTGGTTTGATGGAGAATACATTCCATCACCAGTCTTTGCAGCCTTTTCACATAAACTGTCAGTGTTTGAGGCTTGAAAAACCTGTTTGTTGAAATCAGCTCTCCATTTACATTTTGAATGAACGTATTTGGAAGCTCAGTAAGAAAGGATAGATTTGTTTCCAGATTATTGATTTCAACAATTGAAGCTACTGTATCAAGATCTCCTTCAAGATAAGCTTGGATTTGAGTAAGAATTTACTCATTGATACATTGACTGACTCTCTTAGCTGAATGGCACCAAGAGTCAACAATCTTTTGTAGCTTAGAGTGCTTTGAGTCTGTTTCTCTCTTTTCCTCTAATGGAATAGTATTGATGTGTTTTACTTCATCAAGTTCAGTTTTTAACTTATGAAAACTGTCAAGTTCATTAGATTTTATGCCAAGTTCAGTTTTTAGCTTAGAGATTTCAGACTTCAGAGCATCATGCTTCTCAATGGCAGCTTTCAAATCCACAAGTAAGTAATCAAAGTTTTTAACTTTTTCATCAGAGCTGTAATCTTTAAAGTTTTGTACCTTATACATCATGGTGGGATTCCAGTTCTCTAAAGAGCTGAGAGCTTCAGCTTTAGCCAAGTCTTGCTTGAAGTTACTTGTTGAAGCGGCATCAATGTTGGCTACCAGACAGTTGTTGTCTTCTTCATCAGATGATGAATCAGAGTCCTCCCAGTCACATGTTTCAGCCATCAGTCCTGATGAGCCGTCGTTGTGGCCCATAGAAATAACCTTAAATCTAACTATTTAAATTAGTGAAGTAAGGGTCGAATCCGCAGGGAGTGCGTATGTGAATTAGGGTTAATTAGCTAGTTTCTTTAGTTTATTGAAAGCAATTAAATTGTAAAATGTTTGAATTGTTTGGAATAATGATTACGCTTAAATTATAACTAATATAACAGCAAATAACAAACGGATTGATTGACAAAGCAAATTGAAGATAACCATATATGGAATCACTACGTCATAAATTATTACCCACTTGAATTTCAAGTAACAATCACGTAGACATAATTAATTGCGCGGTTAAATTAATCATAAGTATTTTAATCAATAACTCTCGGCATAACGCATGCAACATTCATTACTTGTCTTAATCCCTAAACTAATGGACTCAGCACAAATAATAACACTACCATGAACAATCTTGCTTTTACCAACCAAAACACATAATCATACAAATAACCAAATGCTTATCATTTGAATTATTTAAATCAACGGAAATACATCAAAACATAAATTGAAATTCAAATAAAGTAAAACTTAGCTGTAGATCCTCTGCAAATGGCTATGATGTTTAGCCCTAATCATGTGCTCTTCATCGGGAATGATCGGAGACATCGTCATAGGCTTGCAAACACCAACTTCATACATGACTCAACGAATCCACTCCGGCAGGTCTTCGCCACTTGTTTTAACACTTTTGGAACTCCCCAAAACGTCCATCATCGGCCTCTATTTATAGAGGAGGTGAGATTTTAGGGTTTTTGGGTCAAAAACGCGTCTGCTCTATTTTTACGCCGCACTTGCGTAGGCCTGAGCGTAGGCCTGTGCCGGGGGTACGACCTAGGCTACGCTGGGTTGCGCTGGAAGGCGTCTCCCACTCTGAAACTCTCTGTTTTGCAACGTATGGTGGTGCAGGCCTGCGCCCCCTCCGGCTCGGATCACGCTGAATTTTCTCGAGTTGCTTCCATATGACTTCTGGACCCTGAAACATAATTTTGGAGTAATAATAACAAAGTTACAAAGCATGGGTGCTTAAAACGATCTTAAACGATATAAAAACACGAAAAATAATAGTCTTATCATACCTCCCCAACTTAACTCTTGGTTGTCCCCGATCAAGCCTTCAGAATTAGAACTATCTATGTACCGGGCATATATTAGCGTCATGTCTAGAATTTCTAAGTTAAGCTAGCCTTCGCAATAATGCGTTAAACGTTTATTATGTAAACCAAAGACGTTTTTAGTTAAAATATATTTTCCTTAGATATTATATAATGTATCTCACTCTTGGAAATTAACCTTTCAGCTCAAGGTTTCGAAACTTAAAACACACGTGTCTTTTGACCCTCTTTTCCCTCTATGCATGTTTATGACAAAATTTTTCTTTTTAAAAGCCATGCTTAAATCCATAATTTTCTAACTCAAGTTATCTAGCTGGTGCATGTAGCGAGATTTAGGTCAATCACTCCCAAACCAGATGGTTTTAGGAGATTAGGCATGAGTGGTACCCCAAAGACTTACTTTTCCAACCATGTAAACTATAATTGAGCCGCTTTTGAGGCTAAAAACGTGATTAAGCTCTCCCCCTTATTGCATGAGTTTCCAAAATCTTTTGACACATTACTTATATTTAAGCCCTAATATAATTTAACCTACTTGCCATTGCTTTACATAACAAAAATGTTAAATATTATTACAACTCTTTTCTTAATTATAGAATATCCTGTCAACACTAGCCAAATTCCTCAGACATATATTTTTTATTTATCATCATTTTTGACGGCCTGATCGGCAAACAAGACTAAAATTAAGGGAAGACTAGACAGACTATATAGACATTACAAGACTAAATAAGGACTCGGCTAAGACTAAAATTAACAATACTAAAGATAAAGAAATTAAATGCAACTACAGAACTAAATAAAATAAAAATACAGAAACAAAGAACAAAGAACAAAGAACAAGGAAAGTCAGTACCCGATCATCAGAATGGAGGAGGAGGACCGAAGACGTTTCTATGAAAGTCTCCGAACATGCCTTGATCCACGGGGTCCAGAGGTGGAGCCGGGAATAGGTGGATAGGGATCTGGTCTGGAAAATCCTGTCTGCCATGCGCCAGATAGCGCTAATAAGAATCTACGGCAGGGTCATAGGACTGGCAGTTGGGCATAGTATGTCAGAGTATGACTGATATGACAAACCGGCAAAAGAGTCCTCGTGATGTCAGACTCCCTCCCAGTACGCCCAGTTATGGTGCTGTATGTAGGAATTTTGATATGCCAGTGCCCTCTGTCCATCCTGGAACCTATCTACCCGATTGTGTAAATAATCGACCCTATCGTAAATATGGGTCATCCTCCCGTTCATCTCATCTGGGTCTCGTCCTCTCAGAACTCACCTTGACCCACCACCAAATCATCTAATCGCCTCATTACGCGGTCAATATCAACATCGTCATTACCTCGACTGTGCGAGGTAGATGCCCCTCTGTTCGGCTCTCCGTGTCGAACCTCCGCTTCATTAGCGGCTTGCTGCTCTCTCTCTCTCTCTCTCCTCTCATCCTTGGTGTAACTCTCAATATACGATTGATTTGTCTCTTTGTCATAAATCTCAAAACCCTCATCAACTTCCCTAAAAACCAAGGTACGGAACATGGCGGTCGTAATGTATGCTGTAGAAACTGCAAATGTAAGGGACTCGGGTGAAAGTGCACCCATCCTCTCAAGAAATTTAGAGATCAACCATACGTGGGGGATGATCATCCTTTCTTGTGTATCGTACATTGTCCATATATCATTCATGACTGTTCATGCGAAGGACAATCTGGGCTTAGCCTTTAGGAGGGCGTACAGAACCGTAATATCCCAATGCCTGACCTTAGACAGGTCACTATCACGTGGCAAGATGTTGTTCACAATAATCTTGTGAAGCACCTTGCACCTTGGAGTCAACGCCTTCCTGCTATAGGAAGTGGAAGCTTTGTCTTCCAGAATGGACGAGTTAAATACTTTATTCACTTGTTCCATCCACTCTCCCGACCAAGTCATGTCGGTATAGGCCAATTGGGCCTCGGATCTATACTCGTACCCTCTTTGGGCAGACCGCTCATTGCCTACCCCCGTATCTGCATTACACATTTGGCGAAAGATTCGTGCATCCATCGCCACATCCCTACCGTGGGCAGTGCCTATAAGTCTGAACTCATTATATGAGTTCTCTGTCTCCCTCCGTAGGGTAGACATCCATTCCACTACACCGGCCTGATGAATCAATGGGCCGCCTAAGTCGAACACACACTCTCATTCCAAAAAGTCAAAGAGGTACGGAATCCCATAATCCTCAAAGTCTGCCCTCCTAACTCTCTTCTCAACCAATACTTTGTTAGAATGTTTTTTTTAATATAAAAATAAGTGTGTCCTAACTTCCTCGAGGTGTTGGGACAATAGAAGGTTAGGAGTCCAATCTATAGGTACATTCACGGGGTGGGATCGTTGGTGAGTTCTTCGTGCCATCCACAATTTACCAACCAATCAAATATGTATGAGATAATTTAAACAATGTAACCTTTTACATTTTTCACAATTACGCTCAACATGTTTAAGATGCATATATATATATATATATATATATAGGGGTAGGTTCAATGGAGAACCTCTATGCATCGAAGAACCTTGAAGAACCACAATGCATCACGTATAAATCGATGCATCACGCGGGAATTTGATGCATCACGTGGAAATAATGATGCATCACAGAGGAATTGTGATGCATTTATGGTGGTGCATAGAGGTTCTTCAAGGTTTTTCGATGCATGAAGGTTCTCCATTGAACTCACCTCTATATATATATATATATATATATATATAGGGTTGGGTTTCATGGAGTCCTAACTTAGAGTGGAGTCATGGAATCCCACCTTGTTTGGTTCAAGAGACAAAAGGGTATATTAGTCATACTATATTTTTATTGACTAGACATTAATTTAATTAAAAGTAAATCCCTATTATTAGCATATTTCATAACATAAATACAAATTTCTCTCATAATCATCTCTCCTTTACTCTATCCATCAACATGTTCATTTCTTTATTTTAACTCAAATCATCCATCTTCATCTATAAATTTCGATATGCACATGTTCAAATTCGATATGCATAATTTCGTATGCACAGGTATCAATGTTAAGATGTGCAAACGTAGTGTCCCCATAAAATAGTCCAGTATCTCCATTGAATGTTGTTTGAACAATGTTATTTGAACAAGTGTAGTATGAACATATGCAAATGTATAAGAAACGATTTTAGAACGAGTATAGTATCTCCATAAAATAGTTCAAAAACCGTGAACATGTGCATTAAGAATTAAGAAACGATTTTAAAGTTGCACATCGAGAAGGACAAGATTCAAGTTCTTTTTTGATCATATTCATTCATAACTTGATCATGTCGTTCATGTCTTCCATCATTTCGTTACAGTGAACATGTGCATTAAGAATTATTTGGAGGAGTGATTATAGGGATATGAGATTGACTATTAATTTGTTTCCAAAATTTAATTTAGTTACTTTCTTTTAATCATAGTTTTTCATATCGAAAATACTCTTTTGGTCCCAAACACTTCCCTTTTTTGAAAAATATCATAATTATGTCATTACTAGTAGAATTGATGGCTTATAATTGTCACACAGGACAAGACTCCAAGACTCCACTCTAATTCAGGACTCCATGGAACTTGAATATATATATATATATATATATATATATATATATATATATATATATATATATATATATATATATATATATATAAATATAAACTATTTACGCTCCATTTTGCACATCTCATATATATAGTCTAGAATTTGCCATTATTTTAAGTGCCAAAACATATATCGTATATCAACCAAACCCATTTAGCACATAATTCATTTTATTGCTAATTACCCAAACTTCATAAATTATTCATTATATGCATATTTAGTCAACTAACTTTATAAATCCTATTTAATTCTTAGAAACTACTCATGGCAAATTAACTATAATTATCAACTAAACATATATCTCATATACATATATCAAGATTATCATTAAAATCATGCAATTTCACATACTTTGACTCTAAAAAGTCAAAATCACCATGAAAACTCCATGGATGACCATGAAGCTCAAGCTTTCATTTTGCTTAAAAAGTATTAAATAACTTGCATTTACTCAATAAAAACACTAACCTTGATTATTGGAGGCTTAACACGGTAAAATTCTAGTTTTTTCTTTCACCCACTTCTTCACCCAAAAATCCTTCAAAGTGGATGAAAATACCCACAAGGAAGTGATTTCTAGCCTAGATCTTTGTTATATATGGTAATGTGGGTGTTTTGGAGCTTAGATTTGTAAATTTAAGCAAAAAAATGACACAAAAAGGGAATAGCCGCACTTGAGCCGTAGAGGAAATGGGTTTAGGGTTTGTGAAAAGAGAAGGAGGCTGAAAATCTGCATATAAGCTCAATGGGGCAGAGGTTGGGCGTAGCCCTGCGCCTTCCTTGTGCCCAGACTTCTGAAATTCTGATTTTTTACTGGTTTTTGGTACGCGGGTAGCATATCCTTCTATTTTATGATTAAAAATGTGGTTTAAAATTTTTTTGTGAAGCCTAAATTAATTAATTAATTATTTTTAGAACACTACCCTTCCCAACTTAGATCTTTGTGACGTCCTCGTCACATTTGAGTACTATAATCACATGATGTAAAATAAATTGGTACATATTCTTTGCTCAAAATAAATTCAAATAAACTCAAATAAAGTTAAATTCAAACTTTTCATTCAAATTATAATTAAATTATCACACCACACTTTAAATTACAAAAATAAACAACGGAAAAATTAAATAAGTACGGTTACAATCGGAAATCACACCACATCAGAAATTTAAACAAGACAAATAAAAACTTTAGTTTCTCACACGAAAACCAAACCAACATATTCAAATAATAATTTAAAATTCTTTCGGAGGAATGATGATTTCTTCTAACTCTCCCACCGTCGTCTGGATCTTTGTTAGCCAATCTGAATGCACTTGGAACATTTGCTCGTGTTTCTTTTGTTCCTCTTGCAGTTTCTCGATATCTCGTAACAGGTCTTTATTAGCATTTAGCAGACTACCCATGACATCCTTTAAAATATCAATTTGTGACCTCAGCAGATCCACTGTTGACACTCTCTTCCACGGTCTCTCGTCTTCGTCATCCACCTCCATTCTACCTTTTCCTTTATTGCTTTGTCTATCCTCTTGGTAGTCGAGGGCAATGAATGGGATCAGGGTCACTCTCGAGGTTTTAGGGCAACAGATTTGGTAACCTAGATGGTTTCTCTCAAATACTAGCCCTAACATAGTAAGCTTGGTTTTACCAGATATCTTTAGGGTTAAGGTACGTAATTGGTAGTTGCTCTGACACACTGCTTTCTCAATAATAAACAACTGAATCAACATACAGCAGTGTGGATAGTTCATCCCTTGACTCATCATACTACATTCCCATAGATTTTCCATTATGATGTACCCTAAGGATATGGTCGTGTATCCAGTAATCAATGCATGCACTAGCAGTTTCTCCTGGGGTCTAATAGAAGTAGCGTCTTGGAGTCTGGGAAGCAAGTTAAAAATAACAAACTTCCACAACACCTTAGCTAGTGGGCATAAGTCACCCCTATTAAAGTGAACATACTCTCTTGCTTCCTCTAACGACATCCCAAATATTGTGGCTATCATCCCAACCCATTTCTTAGCCCAACTACTGATCTTTCTTACTATACCCCCTGGAGGTCCAGAGATGACCAAAATTCTCTAGTTCTTCGGATATATCCATCTATACCAAATTCATTACAAAGTATTTTCCTAGAGATAGTTACCCTTTTGTTTCCTACTACACCCGTCATCTCAAAGTCATGGTCCTCATATCCTTCTGCTTTCCAAACAGTGGCGTACCACTGCTGGATCAGACTCGTGTGGATGTTTGGGAGTTCCCATTGTATTGCCCTTGCCCAACCTAACCTCTCAAAACACTCTAATATTTCAAAACCCTAAAAGTCGGGTTCTTTCAAAGTCCGCTCAATGTGAAACCTAGGGGGTTTACCGTATTTGTGTTTGGAGGGACTACGGGAAATTCCGCACTAAAAGGTTTCTCAAAGCGGACCTTTTTAGGGTCAATAGTTCTCATCCTAGGGGTTTGGGTGAAACGGTTGTTTAAGGGATGGTTGCCGTTAGTGTTATACTGGCTCGATATCTACAATTTACGCGGAAAATTAGGATATTAAAAATTTGGTTTTCTATAAACAAATAATGCATGAATAATTAAAAACCCCTTTTTTCGTTTAATGAACTAACCTAATTCTCACCGCCAATTGTAAGCCAAATCTAACCCTATAAATGCATGGTTTAATAATTAATAATTTTAACAATTAAAATAACCCGTATACAAAACTTTTTCAAAATTTTAAAAGTATATTTGGAAAAACTATAAATTTTTGAACGTTTTCACAAATATATTAATTATTAATTAAAGGAATATATAAAAAATTATTTTTCACCCTCTTTCCATGAAAATAATGCAACCCCCAAAGGTTTTCATCCCATGCATGAATTAAATCTATTAAAACTCGCGAAAACTAAAAATAGGGTGTTAAAAAGAGTATACCTTTAAAATTCTTGCAAAATAGTAGCACGAAATTGAAGATTTGACGTAGAAAGGGCGTTATTTGTGAGGTTTAATGCTTAAAAATCGAAAATCGCTGCTTCCAGAGTCGAATTTTAGGGTTTATGACGTTTGGGGCGTACAATTCTGTTTTTATAAACTTTTCAGCGCGTTGGGGGATAGGCCAGGCGTAGCACTGCGCCGGGGCTTCCGGATTTTTGATCTGGGGCGCGTGCTGATCTGTAAACCCATTTCTTCAATTTTTTAAATTTTTACGGGTACTCTCCCCAACTTACGCTATTAAATCAAGTTACAATAATTTGCTCTGCGTCCTTAAAATTCTAATTTCTTACTTGGGTCTCCTATTACTTCATTTAAACCTCAAATTTAATTTAAACCTAAAAACAACTGAGTTCGGGAGAAAAATTCCTTCACAACCGGTTCACTGAATTTGTACATATTTGACATGCGATATCCAAAGACTTCTACATATAATATTTGCATGAATTTATTGGTTTTAAGGGTTAAATGTATATTTATTGATTGTCTCTTGTTTTGGCTAGGTATACGAAGAAATAAAAGGAATTGGCTGTCAATAGTCATGAACTTGTTTCGTATTTTGTCCATAATGTTCTCATACAAACTCAGATTCTGGCATTTCAAAGATCTGGATGAAAAAGATAAACGAGGCTACAACCTTCATGTTTTGAGTTTTGACATGAAGTGTAAGGGCACCCACATGGCCTATAAAAGGTATGACATGGCCTTCCAAGCACACCATAGTTTATTTTCATGACACTCATTCAGAAAGCTCCAAGCTAAGGCACGACGTGCCATCCTGAAATCGTCAAGTCTAAGAAATTTTTTTGAGTCAATCAGATGTCGACAACACATAGACACGACGTGCCCTCTATTAAGACACGACATGCACGACATCTTCAAACTATAAAAACTCACTTTTCTTTGCATATAATCACTCTTGGACGAAGCCTACACACACCAAACGGTAAAATACTCTCTTGGAGGAAAAGAAAGCTCGTCTTTGGCTATTTTAATTTTAAGGAAGCAATCTTGAAAAGGAATATACCTACAACCTCGAAATCATTGATAAGGCCATATGGGAGCATTCACACCTCTCACTCATTTATTTATGTGTAATCTTTCAATTACTATGATAAACATGCTGCATTACCCATTTTTATGGAGTAATTTTTTATATAGTTTTGTCGCTGTTTAACACATGCATATATGTCTTTATATATGTGTCAATATTAAATATGAAAACTTTTGAACTTGACAAAAGACATGTTTTGAGCTGAAGTTGGAGCAGAAACTGAAACTTAATATAACTGAAGCATTAGTTGAAACATGTATTTGATAAAGCAGTTGGAATGAAATAAATGTTCATTCATACAAATAAATAAATAAAATTAACATAGGTTGTTTGGTTTTTATTAAAAAATCAGTTCATGTTCGGCTTTTAGAATCAAAATGAATAAGATTAGGGTTGTAAACAAATCGATTGTTTGACAAAAAGTTTTTATATGTTCGTTTATTTATTAAACGAATGAACATAAATATAAGGATCATTCGTTCACGTTCGATTATGTTTGTTCATTTACATTCATTTGTGTTCATTTATATTAACTTCTAATAAATATATCAGATTTAATATAAATATATTATTATTATTAGTTTATCAAGTATATGATATATTTAAATAAAATATTAATTCATAATGTATAATTATAAATCAAAATCGACATTTTTTTTACGTGAACCTAAATTATAATTATAAATCATAGTGTGAATTTTACAAATGTATATGAATCATGTTTAATGATCGTGTTTTTTATGAATCATTTTTAATAACAAATATATAATCGCTATTAATCTATCATACGAGATGTTTAATTAATGTATGAATCGTGTTTTGTGGGTTAATATTGTTTTACAAACGTATTTATTTGTGTAATGCATTTATATTCATTCGTATTTGTTTAATTATTCATTTATGGTTCTTTATGTTTGATTATGTGTTAAATGAATGATCATAAACAAACAAGAACACTACCAAATATTTAACTAACGAACATAAACATAAAATCTCGTGTTCTTTTATGTTTACTTTAGTTCGACTTTCGATCATGAACAAAAGTAAATTCCAACAAAAAGACACAAATTTAAACAAAGAATTCAACAAAAAATGTGAATTTGAATGATAAAACACATACAAGTGAATTCACCGGAAAGAAGGTTCATCGAAAAGAATTGTTGGTCAACAGATTGCAACTATAGCTAGCTAGTTCATCAGTTGCAAGTCTTTTTTTTTTTTTTTTTTTTGAAAAACCTCATTTTGGATAATTTTAATCAGTTGAGGGTTTTTTGTGCAATGAAAAATGATTAGAGGTTTTAATCACAAAAATGGTCAAACTTGAAGTTTTTTTTGCACAAATGCAGTGGCGGTCCCTCAAACCACTTTTTACTTGCAGAATTGGTTCTTCTATTTCTAAAATTTTTAAAAATGATGATTTTGCCCTTATTTCAATTACAAGTTTGGTAATTTTGAATTTTGGTCATTTTCTTAATTTTTTATTTTTGGTTTTAAATTTAAAATATTAATTTAATAAATTATGATTTGATTCATTAGCAAACGGTCATTCTATACACACACACACCTCCCCTCTTGCTAATTACACGCCCCCTTTAATTACTCTTTTAATTATATAATTATTAGCTGATTTAACTATTAATCATTAAATAACTATTAAATTATTATCGATTGATTTGATTATATAATAATTATTTAATTTATAAACATTAATCATTTAATCATTATTAATCAATGATTGTTAATGAATTATATAAAATAAATTAGACAAATGGTCCTTGTACTTTATTTTATATTATGAATTACTTACCTAAATTTTATCTGTTTTTTTCATTCGAAAATTCAAAAAAATATTTTTTTTCTTTTTATCGTTTGAAAAATCATAACCAAAAAGATAATTTAATGATTTCATAAATTACATAATACCCATTGATAAAAATTTAAATATAAATATATAATAATAACTCAGTTACATAAAAATATATTATATTGAGATGTTCAAATTAATTAATGCAAAATTTTATTATTACTAATATTTAATAACTCAATTATATAAAAATATATTATATGCATTCAGCTTATAAAAAATTTATTACTATTAGATGGGTAAATCATTTATACGAAAAATTATTACACGGATTTTATATATTTCAAAAATTAGGATTTTTATATTCTCTTAAATTAAAACAAAGAAATCAATAATTTAAAGTTTTACAAAAATTGTTGGTGTACTCAATTTAAATAATACAAATATTTATTGTTACCATTATTTAAAAAATAACTAAAGCATAGAATACTTTATTCGATGGATTCAACTTTTATATAAACTTTCTTTACTATTAACTAATTCATAATAACAAAAGTTCTAATTACTAAAAAAGCTATACAAAAATATTAAGCATCAAATCAAATTTAGCTAGTACACGTAACCTTTAAATTATTCAATATATTTAATAAAATAGTAATTATAATATTTTTAATTATCAAGTTAATATTAAGTCTAAAAATATTTATTGGAATGCTTAAATATCATTTAGGTGGTATTTGTTTTTTAAGAGGTTAAACGTCTGAAGTCTGAAAACCATGTCTGAAAATAAGAGGAGGCATTCAAGTCTGAAATTAAGAGGCTCTGAATTTTAGTTCAGACTAGTCTCTTTCACTTAAAATTTAGAGGAAAATTCAGAGGTTGTAACCTCTTATGTCTAAATTTAAACAAACAATACAAATTAGGTTAAGATCTGAAATTCAGACTTCAGACCAAATTCCGATCATCTTAATTGAAAACAAACACACCCTAAGTTTTATTACAGTTTAAGCTTATATATATAATTGACCAAATAGTTACCAAATTAAAAATATAAATATTTTGAGTCTTAAAAAGATTATTAGGATGTTCAAATTAAGTTTTTTGTTTTAAAATCATTTGATCAAATAGTATTTAAAATGTTTTTAATCACCAAATTAAAAATGTAAGTCTTAAAAAGATTATTAGGATGCTCAAATTAAGTTTTTTTTTTTAAATTTAAATCAAATTAAATCATTAATTTCAAATTGTATCTAATTTGTCAACATTTTATACTTAATATGATTTAACTAAAAAAAATTATGTTATATTAATAAATAAATATTTGTTTTAAGATAATAATAATACAAAATTATTAAAATTATAATATGCATTTTTCAAATTTTAGACAATATACATGTTTTAGTTATTAGTAACCTATTGGTTTAATTGCTTTTAATATAATAAATTGAAGTGATTAATGTAAGGAAATTAATTAGGAAAGAAAAACAATGTTATTTAGATATATTTTTTAATTATTAAATTTATTACTGAATAGTTCTAAATTAGGAAAAAGAGCGTGAAAATTAAAAAGTAATTTCTTAATAGGATGACATGTCACAATGAGATGTTCTCCTTTATTATAATATATATAGATAGATTTAATAAATAGTAAATAAATATTATTATTTATTAAATTAATACATGTAATTAGCATTCTCATTTAATTTAATTATAAAATTTTTGACAATCATTTAATACATGATTTAATAAAACAATTTATGACAATCATTAAATACATGAACTCAACTTTTATAGTATTTAATTTAATACTTAGTAATTAAATATTATTATTTATTAAATTAATACATGTAGTTAACATTCTTATTTAATTAAAAAAAAACAAATTATGACAATCATTTGATACACGGACTCAAATTTTATAGTATTTAATAAATAGTAAATAAATATTATTACTTATTAAATTAATACATGTAATTAACATTCTCATTTAATTTAATAAAAAATTTTATGACAATTATTTAATATATGGACTCAACTTTTACAGTATATAAGATAAGATAAATCATTTGATTTATGTATAAACACTTAATTATATCACTCCAATAAGGCTTCAAAAAGTTCTTTTTTTAAAAGATGATCATGGATAAGAAACAAGTGGTGATTATTGGGGCAGGAATCAGTGGTCTTGTAGCATGCAAATATTGCCTCTCGAAAGGCTTTAATCCGATAGTTTTCGAGTCACAAGATGATATCGGTGGAGTGTGGACTAAAACCATGCGAAACACCACACTGCAGACGTTTAAAGAGATGTATCGGTTTATAGACTTTCCATGGCCTTCTTCGGTCATTGAAGACTTCCCTAGCCAATACCAAGTCCTTAGCTATCTTCGCTCTTACGCTGCTCATTTTAACTTGTTCAATCATATTCACTTCTGTTCTGTAGTCACGGGAATCGACTACCAACCGAAGTGGAACGGAATCAGCGAAACCATTCCACTAGGTAAATGGAAAGTCACAGTTGAGGACAGACGAAGCCAAACACCATCAACAAAGGTAGGTTAGTTTTTTCTTAGGGTATGTTTTGGCAATTAGGTTCGGTTTTTGTTTTCTGAAAGCTCAAACTCCTGTAAATTTGAACGATGGAGTTTCAGGATTTGGTTAACAAAAAAGTTTGTATCTTTTAAAAAGAGTTTGAGTTTTTGGTCGTTTGAAAATGGCTTTTTTACCCTTTTAGTAATTCTAAACTACAACTAATGTTAATTAAACTTAAAGATCTTTTCTTATCATATCAACTTATAAGATACAACTAGAGCTACTATTATTAAACACATTTGCGAAACTAAAAGTCGAGTTCCTAAAAGCTCCACCTAGTTTTTGCCAAACATACCGTTAGTGTTATTAATATGATGAACAACTTAGCGTCGAAACAGGTGTACAATGCAGATTTTGTGATTTTGTGCGTGGGAAGATTCAAAGATGTTCCAAATATACCGGAATTCGCTACAGGCTCTGGTCCTGAAGTGTTCCAAGGCAAAGTTATTCACTCCATGGAATATTCTGCTATGGATCATGAAAAGGCTGCTGAATTCGTTAAAGGAAAGAGAGTCATAGTCGTGGGGTTCCAAAAACAAGGGCTCGATGTCGTAATGGAGTGTTCTTCAGCAAACGGTTGGTCATGATTAAGTTTTTTGATTGCAACTATGATATATATCTAGCTAGTTTTCTTAAAGCTTAATGGATCTGATGATATTAGGACCGGAGAATCCATGTACCATTGTATACAGGAAAGATCGATGGAAGCTACCGGATTTCAGCCCGTGGGGAATTCCGTTGCAGTATTTGTACTTTAACCGCTTTTCCGAGCTCATGGTACATAAGCCTGGTGAAGGTTTTTTACTTGGTCTGTTGGCAACCTTTTTGTCACCTCTGGTAAGGATATAATTAAGTTCCGAAATGAAGCCTACATCTTACCTTGTTTAGAAAGGCTAAACACACACACACGCCGACACACCATTTAAATCCTATTTTTAAATCTACATCTTATGTCCACTATTAGAATTGAACTTTTGACCTGAAATCCATGTAGCTAAAGCATATATCTTACTTTTTATAACATCGAAAAAGCAACTTTTTTCGTTACAGAGATGGGGGATTTCTAAGCTTGTTGAAACATACATCAAAACAAAGCTTCCTCTTGCTAAATTCAACATGGTACCAGAGCGCAGTTTCCCAAAAGATCTCCGTTCGTGTTTGATCGCTAAAATGCCAGAAGACTTTTTCAATCGAGTTGAAACAGGAAGGATTTTGTTAAAGAAATCTCCTCATTTTAGCTTTTGTAACGAAGGAATCATGATCGATGGTGAGAATAAACCGATACAGGCAGACATTGTTATATTTGCTACCGGATTCAAAGGCATTCAGAAGCTTAAAAATATTTTTATGTCGAAAGATTTTGGTAACCTCATTGCGGTTTCGCCAGATTCTAGAGTTCCTCTATACAGTTATGCTAAACTCATAATTCGAGCTGCATTTATTAACACAAATAACGCGATAATCATCTTTTAATTGCGGGGAAAATGTCATAAAATACCAACGAACTTTCATGGTTGGTCAGTTTTAGTTATTATAGTTTTTTTGCTGTTTTAGTAATTACACTTTCTATGACAACTAATTTGGTAATTAAGATGACTAGTTTAAGCCTGGCTAAAAAGCTCATCTTTGATGGGAAGCCGATGCTCGAGCCCGACTAATTTGGTCAATTTGACTCGGGAATCCCCGATTTAAAATAACGGTGATGGGGAACACTTTATTTCCAGACTACGGTTATATTTTAAGTTTTCATATAAATCATTATATTTGTTTCATTGTACAATATAAATTATTCATTACAATTTATGTAAATTATGAAATATCAATGTGTATAACTTTCGTATAGTTTAAAATAGAGCCAATTAATTGTTGAAATAGAAACAACTTTATGCATTTTAGCACTTATAGCAACATTATTGTTTTTTTATCATTAATAGCATAATTTTTGTTATTATTTATAACACAAACTTATAAAAGTTGTTGCTATAAACGATAAAAAGAATACAAAACTTAATGTTATTATGGATACAAAATACAAAATTTGATGTTATAGATATGAAAAATACAAAAATGATGCTATTATTAATTAAAAAAATTAATATTGTTGCTATAAACGATAAAGAATAAAAAGGTTGTTATTATTTTTCGTAATAAAATATTATTGTTTTGTTTATAGTTTTTATAAACCTTTTGCATAGATTCTTTGTTTTAGTTTCATTATAAATTGTTAATTATATATATGAATAACTCAAAGTTGTTTTAATTGATTTATGTTAAAATTTACTTACAATTCATTTTCTACTAAACTACTATTTACTGTTTAAAATTATCAATCTTTTAAGATGTTTAAAATCCTGATTCCCCGATGGGGATTCTCGATCCTCAATTGTGATGGGGACGGGGATGTAAACTAATTCCCCGACGAGGATGGAGACGAAGATGGGGGTGAGGAGTCAGAAGCAAAGGTGAGGATGAGAAATGAGATCACCGTCTTTTTCCGTCCCATTGTCATGCTTAGACTAGTTACTTTTTATGAGTTGATGACATGTCAGCAAGCTTATTGACATGTAATCCGCCACTTAAGCATAAACATGTCAACGACCGCCATAGTTAGTTATCAAATTAGCCTACTATAAGATAGTTTAAGTATTAATGACCAAAATAGACCCAGAAAAAGTTTAATATCTTAAACGAACTAACCGTCAAAGTTCATTGGTATATTAATTATAATATTTTCTCTTAATTGTATAGAGAATGCATTCATCCAAGAATACCCCAACTAGCTGTAATCGGCTTCACGGAGAGTTATTCAAACGTGTTCACATCAGAAATAAGGTGTAGATGGCTAGTGGAGCTTCTTGATGGAAACATCAACCTACCAAGCATTGAAGAGATGGAGAAAGATATCTCGAATTGGGATGATTACTTGAAGCAATCCTCTGGTGAATACTATCAGAGGTCCTGCTTAACTGCTATGGATATATGGTATAATGATCAACTCTGCAAAGATATGGGTTGGAATCCTCAGCGAAAAAACGGGTTTTGGGCTGAACTATTTGAACCTTATGGTCCCGTGGATTACACCAATCCATGAGTTCAAGAAATACATTGCATTGAATAATCAGGAGTTACTTATTAAAACTTGCTGCAAAGTTAAGCATGTAATATTAAGTAACTTCTTCAAAATGAAATAAAACAACTAATGCCATAAACCTAGTTTAGGTAGTTGCTTACTTTTGTGGCTCAAAATTTTCTAGTTAAGGTGACTTTTTTTTTCTCTCCACCATGAATGAAACTTTACCATTGTTTGAAGAAAGATATATTGCATCCTCCTCTTCATCATCACCCACCAGCTCCTACCATTGCATCATCCTCCACAATCTATCATGCAACCAACCTGTTTATTCAGATATGAACCACCAATATCGAGATCTCTCGGTCAACACCACCATCAAGACGAAGTGAAGGGTTTTCGAAGGTAATGGACCAAAGGCTTCTTCAGATCATGTTCACGATTTGTATGTGGTAAGGTTGGGCTCTTGATTTGCAGATCTTGAACCTGAAGGTTTTGATTTGATCTAAGGGTTTTCATAGTGAGGTTACAAATTTGTTCATTTCGGCTTTATATTTGTTTTTGGCATGGATGGATTTCAAATCCATTTAGTTTTGCCTTCGTCTTTCAAGTGAGTTTTTGTTCAAAGTTAGAGTTCTTGATTTTCCAGGCTTGTCCAAAGTTTGAGCTCTTAAATTTCCAAGTTTGTTCAAAGCTATGTTTTTTTCCAGATCTGGTGTTGTTATTTTGTTTGGTAGTTGCAGGTGGTGGTAGCCAGTGGTGATTCATGAAGAAAATTTTGAAGACTTGAACATTCATATCATGAACATATCGAAGACTTTGAACTCTTGATTAACAAACTTTAATAAAGTTAATTGATGAATCAAAGTTTACAGATTTAATGAAACACCCTACAAATCATAACATTTAGGTGTCGTTTGGATTACATGAACTTAAATGCTGGAATATAAAATAATAAGATTTTGAAATATTTAGGGAGATGGATGGATTATGAAAGGTGGAGAAGTGGGGATATATAAAACCTAAATGAGCTAAATCATTTGTTTTAATTTTTTTTATCCAAACATGACAATGAAGTATTTTCTAACTCCAAATCCTAAATGAGTTGTTTAAATCCTTCAAACCTAATGACACCTTAAAGTTACAGTTCAATGCAACGTAACATAACCACTAGACAAACTACTACAAGGTGTTCAAGACTATTCGATTCAAATTCTTTTACCATTAGTCTATCTAACCCAAACAATTAGGAGACAATCATATAAAAGTCCGGTACCAAAAAGTCGATCTAGCTTCAAATGCAATGATTTAGTTGGCTGAATCAACTAATGCTTCAAAGTCGATTCTGATTCCTGTAAAATGTCAGCAACTCATAAAATTTAGTGAGATCAAAACTAATATACATTCACTATATATATGTCATACACAAAGTCAAATAGAATGACTAGTATTGCTATTAGGAACTCATGTTTGTGCACCATATATGCTATCTATCATTTCTTCAAGGAACCCACAAAGAAACAATCAATCCGTGAGGAAAGAAAGAATCAATCCTAAACAAACAAATCGATAATATGTAGGAGCTTGCTAGAGATCATTTGTATATCAAGACATCTCTAGAATTAATAACTACAAAGTCAAAAGGTTTGACATGATCGAATCAAATGAATGATGTAACATATAAAGTTCTCAAAAAAAAAAATTAAAACTTTGAGAACTGAAGTAATCTAGATATCATAATATGTACATGTAGAATTGAAGTACATGCTAGTCAAATGATAAGCAATGTATCATTAGGTAATCATGCCACATATTACGATTGAACTCGAGTGGATCAATCAAGTCAAATATATCAATACTATCAAGTGAGTCAAGTAAAGTCGAGTTTGTCAATTAAAGCAAGTAGTGCATACAATCGGTTCAGGTTGAATAGTAAACAGTGTTGACATATAAGAGTCCATCAATCACATGGAAATTATTTCAACCAATGCGTCTAAGTCAAGTCCAAACGTCATTTAGTCACAATTTGCTTCAAAACAAATTCTCCGCGTTCCCGAACATAACTAAATTGTTTCAAATCGAACAAGTCATCTTTGAGCCTCTTAGCCCACTTAAAACCATCACAAATAAGTTGAATTGTCACCCTTTATAACTTGCTATAAGAGCGCGTTAATTATAAGTTCCTTACAAAGGTCACTGATCGTTCGACCAAAACTGAACGACTCTAAGATGTCTTAATAAAAATTAAAGTATGCTATTTTACCTTTCGAGCTATGTATGGCTTGCCTAAAACTGAGCCACAAGTAATTTTATACCGTTTTTAAAACACTGGATGTTCAAGCTGAAAATTCACAGCTACACAGTCCGACCAACTTTAGAAAACAGTAGTTTTGACTTATTTACAATCATATAATATTCGATTATTAATTCATGATTATATATAATATGAACGGAAAAAAAATACTACGAATCATTTCATTTCCACTTTTTCAAACAAAAAAATATATTAAGTATTTTTTTTTTAGTTTTTTGGAACACAATAATATGAACCATTATGGTTCTTTAGTTTTTCCGATCAAAATGGATTGTAGTATTTTTATTTAAAAAACTAAAAATTAAAATGAGCTGCAATATTTTTCATTCAGAAAAACTATAAATCACAATTGTTCATAGTTTTTTTGTTGAAAAAAACTAAAAAATGAATGTGTTACAAATTTTTGTTAGCAAAAATCAAAAACCAGAGTTCATAATTTTTTTTGCTAAAAAAAATTTAAAAAACGAATGGGTCGTAGTTTTTGTCATTCAGAAATGTTAAAGACTTGAATGGATTGTAGTACTTTTCGTTTTAAAAAATCAAAAAATTGAATAATATGTAGTTTTTTAATTGCAAACAAAGAAATATGAACCATATGATTTTTTAGTATTTCCAAACTATAAATATGAACCATTCTGGTTGTAAATTAATTCATTCTAAATGAGTTGTATTTTTTATTTGAAAAAATAAAAATAAAAAATGGGTTACAATATATTTCATTTGGAAAAACTAAAACCGGAATAATTTATAGTTTTTTTTGTTAAAAACACAAAAATAAATGGTTTTCAATTATTTTGTTAGAAAAAACAAAAAATCAGAATGGTTTACAGTTTTTTGTAAAAAAATCTAAAACATGAATTGGTCGTAGTTTTTGCTATTCAGGAAAGCTAAAACCTGAATGGATTGTAATCCGTTTTGTTTGGAATTTATTAAAAGCTGAAGAATTTGTAGTTTTTAACTTCCAAATAAAAAGTACTACGAATGAAAAAGTTTTGTGACCCATTCATTTTTTTTAGTTTTTCTAGAAATGGAAAAACTGTAAATAATTGTGGTTTATAGTTTTTCTAAATGAAAAAATACCGGGACTCATTTGACTTTTGGTTTTTTAAATAAAAAACTATGACCCATCATTTATATTGTAACACCCCAATAATTTAAAAGGGTATTTAACTTTATGAAACAATTATAATTGTGAACTTAAGTGAAATATTATGAGTTAATTGCTAAATATTAGTGATAATTTTTATTATTGGGACTTGAATGATCAAAGAAAAATAAAATGATGGGTTGTACTGAAATGACAAAAATAGGTATATTTAATATGATTATGTCAAAATAACTCTTTTGGGTATTGAATTATTAAATAAATGCAAGTTATAGCATTGTGGGTTGATTAAAAATAAAAGATGATAAGTTGGAGGGGCAAGTGGCAAATGGCCAAACTTCTCCCCCTTCCTTTTCTTCTAAAACTGTATGCGCGCGCGCACACACACACACACACACACACACACACACACACACCTTGCACACACATTTCACTCTTGCATTTAGAAGGAGAAAAGGATAGAAGGAGAAAAGGATAGAAAAAAGATAGCACTTATCAGGCTCTTATCAGAGGTAACCTCTTATTCGGTAAGAGGAAATACTGATAAGTGCGTTTGATATGCAGAAGACATAAGAGTCAAGATTCTCTTATTATGTCTTATCAGGATAAGACTTTGATATGCTACTTATCACCACTTATCACACAAAAAAAAAAAAATACACGTCTCTCTCACCCCACCCCACCCCACCCTTACCTTTACCCCATACCTTACCTCACCCACCCTACCCCTACCCTACCCTATCCTAAACCCCCTACCCATACCCTACCCTACCCCACCCCACCCCACCCCCACCCCACCCTCAACATACCCTACCCTCAACCACCTAATCTCACCCTACCCTAACTACCTTTAACTTACTTATACCACCACATCCCCATCTCCACCCTTAACCCTACCCACCCCACTCCCACACTTACCCTATCCCACTCTACCCCACCCCTACACTAACCCATCAAACCTACCCACCCCACCTCCCCCCTCCTTATCCCACCCCCACTCTACCCCTATCTCTTCCCACCCCTACCCCTCAAACCTACCCACCTCACCCCTACCCTACCCCTCAAATCTACCCATCCCCACCCACCTTACCCCTCAACCTACCCACCCTACCCCTACACCATTACCCTACCCTATTTACCCCACCCCACCCTCAACCTACCCCACCCCTACCCTACCTCTTACCATATTTATTATAACGAGAAATATTCCAACACTTTTTGATAAAATTTATTATTTTTCAATAACATATCTATATAACTTATAAACTTAGGTTATTTGGAAGTTAATAAACGTAACCTTATAAACTGAATTATAACTTATAAACTTTAATTGTTATTTGATTCTTGAAAGCATGTTGGTTATATGTTTATTGAATGCATTTATGTTACTTGATTATAACTTATAAACTTGAATTGGTTTCTTACTTAAATCGTGTTAATGTTATTTGAATGATATTAAATGTTTACATAGATCACTTTGATTCAATGATATTATTCTTACTTGATATTTGACTTTAATCAATGATATCTGTTTGGTTTTGGGAATTAATATGTAAAATTAATAAAAATAACATAATCAGATAATTTATAAAACCAACAAACTTATTGAATTCTCTTATCAGATCTTAGTATCTTATCAGGACCACCTCTTATCAATCAGAAGTGGAATCAGACATCAGACAATTAACCTCTTATGCAATCAAACAGCACCTAATTCTTGATAATGGAAACATTTTTTAAGGTATAATCATCTCTTTTATTCTTCTCTTCCACTTCTTCTCCATTTCTCCATTTTTAAAGAATGGAACCCTAAATGAGTTTTGTTATATTGAGTTGGTAAATGACTCAAATATCAAGTGTAGGTCAATATTTATGGTTATGAATGTATTTGAGTCATAAATATGTGATTGATTTGGGTTGAAGTGGTGATGTTGAGTAGAATCCCGAGTGGAGCTCTAATGGTGAATGGGGGATTGAATTGTATAGATCTAGCTTATTTTATATGATGTATATGATGCAAATATCTTATATATTGGTATGGAATTGAATGGAGTTGAGTAGAAGCTCATTTGGAGCTTTGAAGAGATGATATGAATTTAACTCATTTATGAACTCAAATGAGTTCATATGAATCAATGGATGACTTGTTGTGTTTTAGATGTGTTTGGAAGGGTTTTTAAATAGTCTAAATATATTATATTAATAATTCCAAGTATTGTTTAGGATTAAACTTAAATAAAAGCTCAAAATGATGTTTTGTTTCTAAACCGCACGCTAAGTGCTCGATAAAATGTCTTGAATGTATTTAGGCTTAAAATTGGTGTGCGGACGACCCAATAAGATTTGTAAACTCTTTAGTATCAATAAGTTGTTGATATGAGTTGACTTAAAATGCTTCATATGAGTCAAATTGAGAAATGTAGCAAAACTCATATGATTTTCGAGTTTGTAGACAACTTTGACATGTTGTCTTGTGAAATTCATATAAAAATCACTCGAAGCTCCGTTTTGGAAGTGCCATACGTCGTTGGAAAGCTAAAAGAGTGTAATTTAATTTAAAATAGTCATACGAAGCTAATTAGACGTTAAGCATATCAAAAATGCTTTATTTTGCTGCTGATCTGCAGTTGATGAAAAATGGTGAGATCAAACATTATAAAGTCATATAGAATTGGTTGTAGATCCGTTTGGAATGATTCAAGTTGGATAGGAAAGATAAAAGAGTCTACTTTATCTCACCTTAAGATATGTTAGGATTTCTCAATCTATAACAAGGTTAAAAACCTATTGTCACAGCTAGATATAAACAAAAATATGAGACGTTTGGTCTTGATAATTTGATTGTTTTGTTTGGGATGATCATGCAACTTTTAATATGATATTATAGGTCATATGTTTACATAATTGGGAATAATTTTGAAGTTCCAAAGTACTTGTGTGACTTGAAGAATTCATGCTTCGATTTAAGGCTTAACTTAATTGTATTGGCGCCTATATTCAGAACGTGTTGTGGAGGCCAAAATCTTTGTTAATTCATATTTCATGCAATTCATTCAACATTAAACATAAACATATGAAAAATTATCACAAACACAATATATTGAATGATTAAAGAGAGAATATTATATTGGAGGTTTCGGTGACTTGTACAACACTTCTATTCTCTCTAGATCCGTGTACTGCTTTTGTGATCTATGTATTATTCTTTCAACTGAACTATATATATATATATATACACACACACACACACACACACACACAATTTACAACTATTGTGTATTTACAATAAAGTCCCTGGACTATTACAAAATATTGTTTTCAACTCTATATATAATTGTACCCAACAATCTCCCCCTTAGAGATGAAAACAATTTTCAATTAAAGGACTCTGTTCAGGTTGAATCTTTTCTTGAATCTTATTCTTTACTATAAATCTTCTGATACAATCTTCTTCTTTATTTGTCTCTCTGTGATCTTCACAACTCTTCTTCTCTGATCTTCTCTTTTCTTGAAAGCACACTCCCCCTTGAATCGTGAATAGCTTTCGATTCTCTCCCTTGATCAATTGTCTTGAGATGATGTAGCAATTGTCTTCAATTGACTTCAATCTACTCAACAGTTGTCTCTGAACTTTAGCTTTTCTCCCCCTCATGATGATTATAAGAATTATGAACATCATGCAAAAGTCTTCAGAGACATTAAAGCATTGAATATATAGTAGAAGAAATACAACAACAATTACAACTCAGAATTTATTACAAATTGATTTTCTCCCCCTCAAACTGATATCTTCTCCCATATACTAAACAAATCTATATCACTCCCCTTCAAAGATTTCACTCCCCCTCGAATCAAAACTACTTCTTTTCAAAACAAAAACAAAGCTTTTCAACTTTGGGGAAAATGAAACACATTCATTTTGTGAGATAACGAGTCCAGGACCACATATGATTCCTGTTTGCACAATAGACAATATCTATGTGACCTAATTTCAGCGCTGGCATGATGTAAACACTGGTAGGATTTCCAAATAGTCATCGTGAAATCCTTTATCATGAAAGAATCACTCATATTTGTTCCGACTTAGTCACATTGGACTAGCTGTTTATAGTCACGCAGACTGTTAGACTCGATGTGTCCTAAAAGTGTATATAATCAGCTCTAGACACAATGTGCATCAAATAAAGTCGGAGACCAGAGCAAATGTCTTCCTTGTTTCAATATCAATAATATCCAAATGATAGATCGATAGAAATGTGCTATATCTCCGTGATTATTGAAACAGAAATCATTTGAGAGATAACTGAGTGGTTGGTGGGGTAAAGTGCATGCGTCACTGGGTCCATGACGTCTTTTTCAATATAAAGTCGCGTAGGGCTTGATAGATTATGTGGTTTACCCAGCAGACACAGTAAAGGTAGAATTTTCTTTTCTTTAAATCCTTTCTCAACTCTCAGCTCTCAGCATTTTTCAACTAAGCTCCCTCAGTCTCACTTTTGAGAAATAAATTCAGTCAGCTTTACAATAAAAGCATGATCTGATGCACCACCATCTCCTTTAATATATCCATCTCATTTGTATTTTATCTCTGCTCGACCCTGTCAGTATCCCGTGATAACTAACACTTCTCAACTAATAGACCTAAAGAACCCTTACCCACACAAACTATAAGTGGTTTGCTTCTTGGGTAGGTCTTCCGGTTATGGTTAGACCATAGAAGCGATATTTATGCCTATCACACAAATTAGGTGCAAAATCAGAGTCAGCCATAAATGATCTTCAGCTTTGAAGCTCAAGGGATATCGGAGAGATTATATTCAGATAATATGGGAGATATCATAATGAAATAGAAAATCTGATATATGATATGAAAAGAATCAGAATTTCTTGAAAGAATTAGCACTTGGGAGATAACTGGAGAATCCAGTATAAATTGGAAGCATTGTAACAAAGAGAATCTCAGAAGAAATGAGATTATGAACATCAAGGAGAGTAGATCATTTAATCTCAATGATACATTCAGAAATTCATAAAAAATTTTCTTTTCAGCTCAAAAACTCTTTTTATGTGTGTATCAAATATTTTAGTGAAAAATCACACATTTGAAAAATGTCATTGTCAAAGTGCGTCTAAAACTCCCCTGGAAATAAGCACACACAGTTAGTCAACTCATAGAAATGAAATCAGGAGCAAAAAATTATAAAAATAAAACTCCCTCTTTGTCAATTTCAGCTTCGGAGTTGAATTCAGGGCAGGAATTCCAATAAGATTTGTCTCTCAGACTCGGGTTCTAATCTAAAATGATTAGAAGCCATATGTCGCGGAAGCTCGGGTTTCAGTCTGAGGTAACTGAAAGCCTTTGTCTCTGGTTCATTGAAGTCCGGGTTCTAGTCTGAATTAACTAGAAACCAATTTTGAGTTGAAGCACGGGTCTTGACCTGAAGTAATCAAGAGCCTATTGAAATGAAGAACGGGTTCTTATCTGAATTGATAAGAAACTTTTAACCTGCAAAATTTAAGATGTCTTTGGTATCCAAATAGATTTGGATCCAGACTTGTTAGCGCTCTTGGGTACCCATTTCAAAACGGGTTTTGGTACCCACTTCTTCCTGAAAAACTGTCCGGTTCTGGCATGTTTTTAGTAATACGTGGTTGTTGTCTTTAAAAATGTTTTCTGATCAGACGGACCAGTATTTCCAAAAACTTTAAAAACATTAGGCTTTGAAGATTCACCTGCGTAAATCTTAACCGGAAGTTGTTCAATGATTTTGTCTTTGCCTTTATGTATCTTGAGAAGATACTTAAGTTTCAGATCTGAAGATGAATTAAACTTAGTAGAGTTAGTTAGATTCACTTCACTTTCAGAAGACAAACCAGAGTGATCAACATTGGATTTTAAACATACTGAAGAAGGGGTCTTAACCTTTGTCTCAGTTGATGAAGTAAACACATGTAATTGTTTTGTAAGATGAAATATCTGATTTTCCAAACTTTTGATAATGACTAAATTTGAATTTCTGTCATGATCAAATGATTGGTAATCAGATTTAAAAGATTGTTCTTTGATTAAGAACATTTGTCTTTCATCTTCAAACAATTCAGATTTTGATTTAAAATTTTGTTCTTTAAGTAAGAACTCATGTCTTTCCTTCCCAATCAAATCTTTGGTTAAAGACAACTCTTGTTGAAGAGCAAAAATTTCTTCATTTTTATTTAAAATACAATTCTGATCAGTTTGTTTTGTATTAGAAAATGTATCTTCAAGATCCTTAACTTTCTTGTTTAGTTCAGATCTTTCAGACACAATACATTTTAGTTGAGTTGTACTTTGAAAATTCTCTTGTTTAAGCTCATCAAGTTCTTTATTCAACTCAGATATTTTCTAATTAAGAACAGGACTCTCAGAACTTTGTTTTTCTTTTAAGCTCAAAAATTCTTTGTTCAGTAATCGTACGTCACGTAAAGCCAAAGTTTTATCAGTATTTAACTGAACATGAATTTCATAATTGTTCTTACGAATCTTTTCAGATTCGTTAAGGTTTGCAATAAGGTCAGATTTCTCCTCTTCAAACTTTTTATTTAAATCAGATATTTTTAACTGATAAGCAGAACTCTCAGACTTTTGCTTATCCTTTAAGCTCTGAGTTTTTAATTCCTCTTTTAAGATTTGAATTTCTTCATTCAGTATTCTTACATCACGTAAAACCAAAGCTTTATCTGTATTTAACTAAACGAGGATATCATAATTGTTCTTACGAATCTTTTAAGATTCAGTAAGTTTGACAATCAGCTCAGACTTTGAAAAATGTTCATATGCCATTTTGAATTGCTTGAAATTGAATCTTCCAAGATCGTTTATGGAAAAATTGAGTGAATTCTGATAAAACTTTGAAATTTTTTTTCAGTAAATGATAACTTGTGAAAAATCAGCCCTGAAATGACTTTTTGACGTTAAAATTTCAGCTTTTTTGCATAAAATTGACCGTAACTTTTTTCTGGAGTGGAATTGGGCCTCGAAAATTTACCCGAACCCGCTACGCCAGTTATAGAAATGTAGATATCTGTTTAAGCTTCGATTTGACGTATGGTAGGCCTTCTAACTATGTTCCAGTCGAAAGTTATGACCAATTTAAGCAGAATAGGTCATATAGTCAAACTCGAATGATAAAAGAATGAAACTTGAATGGTTATGACTGAAACTCGAATGAAGCTTTATAAAACTCGAATGAAGAATGATTCAACTCGATTGATTAAGTATGACAGTCGGATGACCTTGTAGTCCAACTCGAATGAAACATGAAGTTTCTCGATTAATTCTTTGATCAACTCGAATGAAACATGAAGTTCCTCGATTAATGTTTTGATCAACTCGAATGAAACATGAAGTTCTCGATTAACTCTTTATCCAACTCGATCAATTAAGGATAAAACTCGAATTAAGCATACATAAAATTTGAATGAAGCATTCATCAAACTCGATTGAAGGTCTTCTCCAACTCGTATATGCCTAGATCAAACTCGATTAAAACTAAAATTTTTTAGTCTTATCCGAGTTTAACCAGGTTTTTCAAATATCCAAGTTTAAAATCCCTATTTTCAAGCAAAAATACATCCAATTGATTCCAAAATGAACTCGAGAGTTCGGTTTTTGATTACAAACACATTTTGAAAGACAATTTTGTCTAAAATCAGATCAAACTCCCAAATTGATGCAAAAACAGTGAAGAACACACAAAGTTTCAAAAAATTAGAACATTTCAAATTACTTTTTGTGTGTTTGAAGTTACAATTTGATACTTATATCATTGAAATCGCCTTTAAAATCTTCACCTTCGATGCAATTTTCAATCCATTTCATCCACAGAATCAAAAACCATTTTGATTTTTCTGATTTTCGAACCAAATTTTTTTTTTTTTGACATTTTTCTTCAAAATTTCAAATTTCAGATTTTAAATTCACTCAAATTCAGCCATATTTGGCTCTAATACCAAATGTTAATTCATATTTCATGCAATTCGTTCAACATTAAACATAAACATATGAACAATTATCACAAACACAATATATTGAATGATTAAAGAGAGAATATTACATTGGAGGTTTCGGTGACTTGTACAACACTTCTATTCTCTCTAGATCCCTGTACTGCTTTTGTGATCTATGTATTATTCTGTCAACTGAACTATATATATATATATATATATATATATATATATATATATATATATATATATATATATATATATATATATATATATATACACACACACACACACACACACACACACACACAATTTACAACTATTGTGTATTTACAATAAAGTCACTGAACTATTACAAAATATTGTTTTCAACTCTATTTATAATTGTACCCAACAATCTTATTGCCGATCACTGTGAGTTTTAGTATTAGTGTTATATAATGTTCATGTATCTCGTTGTTTTACCTTGTTGAACACACTGTTGAGCTATTTGTTGATATCTTGATGGTAGTTGCATATTTGCTC
This sequence comes from Centrapalus pauciflorus, assembly GCA_020465985.1. Lineage (NCBI taxonomy): Eukaryota > Viridiplantae > Streptophyta > Magnoliopsida > Asterales > Asteraceae > Centrapalus > Centrapalus pauciflorus. The sequence goes on from JAANYP010000771.1 coordinate 98,428, forward strand.
TCAATTCTCCCTTGTAAGATTCATTGGGCATATGCGAGGCACCTTGAGCTTCATCATACCTGTTAAGCTTTCACTTGACCTCACCTGGATATCCATGGATTACGTTGGACTAGCTCTAAGTCTAATTTGAGCATTACGTTGGACTAGCTCTAAGTCTAAATTCAACATTATTTTGTGTAAATATAAAATAGTTAATTGTTGATATAAATAGAAACATTTCCTTTTGTAAATGTCAACAGTGACATTCAATTTGTAATTTGCACGGAAAGCAAGGAAGAATATTTAGGGCTACAGTGCGTACACATCTCTGTAATTCGTATTTGGATATAATCAATCATTCGGTTAGTTGTTAATTGTTGTTCTTAATTGTTTCTTTATGACATTTGATTGAATATACTGAAATTACAATTGGTATCAGAGCTCAGAAATGAAAATTAGATTGAAATTTTGAAATATGGTTACTGTTTTATCGCAAGTTTCATAAAATTGAAAATCTCGAAGGGTTTTTGATTCAGTGATCTATTGTTTTTGATAATTGGATCGAAGGATTAGGTTTCAAAAACGATCAGATTGATCATAAGATTAATCTGTAATTCCAAACACTTAAAAAGATTCATTGAATTTTCTGAATTTTTGAAAAACCATATGTTCTGTCTAATATGTTTTTAACCTAAGTGTTTTCAGAAAAAGTGTTTGTAATAAAAAACCTTACCTTCGATTTCAATTTGGAATCAATTGAAGCATTTTCACTGAAAAATAATAAAATCTGGACTTGAAATTCCGAAAACTCATAAAACTCGGATAGTACATTGTTCATGCCTCAATCGAGTTGAAAAGCCTTTCAATCGAGTTGACTTGAAGAATCATTCGAGTTGACTTGAAGAATCATTCGAGTTAACTTGAAGAATCAACCGAGTTAACTTGAAGAATCAATCGAGTTGACATATATATCATTCGAGTTGGGAGCAATTTATATTCGAGTTTTACAAAACAATTTTATCTGGATTTCAATTTTAATTCGAGTTTACTCAATCATAAATCAATATCATTCGAGTTTACTCTCATTTTGATTCGAGTTTACTCACATTTGATTCGAGTTTACTCACATATGATTTGAGTTTTATAGAATTTTCATTCGAGTTGCATTGTTAATCTGATTGACAGATTTTTCTAGATTCGAGTTTGCATCTTAACAATTCGAGTTGATCCATTCATTATTCGAGTTTTCACATTCTTTGATTGAGTTTCAGTCTATACTCATTCAAGTTTGATCAACTTACATTCAAGTTTGATAAAATTTTCAAATTCAATCAAAATCTCATTTAAAAGATCTTGGAAGATTCCTGTTATTCAATCAACATGTCCAAAGACACACTAGCCATGGGGTCGGATACAAAACCTCCAATTCTGTACCGAGGGGAATATGTACAATGGAGGGAGAGATTTCTTGAGTTCATAAGTTTCCACGACCTATCTGATGAGATGCTAAAGTCACTTAATGACGGACCGACTGTTTTTCTTGAAACAATGCCTGCTGTACCCACCGGCAACCCTACTATACCTGAAAGAACCTTTGAAGTCACAAATCTCACTGAAGCACAAAAGCGTAGAAAACTAAGGGACATGACAGCTAGAAAACTGTTGCTAATATCCATACCAAATGATATATACACCTGTCTGACAAATACCAAAACAGCCAAATCCATCTGGGATGATGGGTTTGTAAGTTGATGAGGGGATAGACAGGGCAGCAACAAACAGAGCCCGAAACAGTTTAATGACGTTTGAGAATTCAGAGCTAGGGAAGGGGAACGGCTGGAGAGTACATATCTGGGGTTTATTAGCCTGGTCAGTGAAATGAAAAGGAATGGTGTCACAAAGTCCAATTTAGACATCAATGTCAAATTCCTAAACATACTAAATCCGGAGTGGGAAAAGTACGCAATAATAATTAAGCAAACCAAAGATATTGAGGACATGGACTTTCATATGGTATTTGAAAACCTGAATAACTACCAGGAAGTTGTTTTAAGGAAGATGTCCGGAAAGAAGAAGGCTGAAAAAGAAATTGTTGATCCTTTAGCATTGTTGGCAGATAAGAAATACAAATACAAACTAAAGAAGGAGAAACGAATAGTAGTAAGCAGCAGTTCAACAGAATCAGCCTCATCGGATTCCTCTGCTGATTCTGAAATTAAGGAAATGAAGAAACAAATGGCCTTACTGACGAAGGCATTTCGGAAGAAGTTTTACGGGAAACCAACCAACAACAAGATGAGATATAAAACAGGCTCACAAAAGTTTGAAAAGAAGGACAGATATGACAAATCAGGAGAGAGCAGTGGAAACAAAGTAGACAAATATGATAATTCTGAAAAGTCAGCCAAGAAGGACTCAGAGCAAAAGTGCTACAACTGTGGCAAACCAAGTCATTATGCTAGAGAATGTAGAATGCCTATAGTTAAAAATTCAGAATACTACACTTGAAAGTCTCTACTAGCAAAGGAAAAGGAAGCTGGCAAAACTCTAATGGCTGAAGATGATCACTGGCTCCAATTATCTGAAGACGAAGACATCTTAGATGAAGATGCACACATTTGTCTGAAGTCAGAAGTTTTTGATGATTCAGAACTTAGTGAGTCTGCGATGTTAGCAGAAGATGAAGTTTGGGTGGGTTTGACGGATGAGGAGAATGAAAAGAAAGAAGAGTCTGATGAAGAAAAGGAACTGACTGAAGAGGTAGCACTGATGGTAACAGGAGATGCTGGCTGCAGCAAAGATAAGGAAAATGATAACTCAGATTCAGATACATCAGAGAGTTTAGAGACACCTGAGGTACAAACTAACTCTGATTCAGAAAATGATGACTCCTGTATGCTAGAACAAAAACTAACACAAATGGCTTACATGTTAAAGAAATTTGAAAAATCTTTAAAAGCTGAAAAGAAAAATGTTCATTCCTTGGAAAACAAATTAAATCAAGAACATGCGTTAGTGTTAGATTTTTCTAAGGATAAGGCATTAGCGTTACGAGCTGTATCAGTTTTACAAGATAAAGCAAATGATATTCAAAGTCAAATTCAGAAACTGAATATCAATATATCTGACCTAACAGAAAAACCGAATTTAGCTGAATTAGAAGCATCAAGTTATTCTGTAAAATATCATGCCATATTTGATGAAAGAACGAAACTTTACGAGAAACTTAAATCTTTGGAAGATGAGTTTATAAAACGAGGTCAAACAGATCAAATGATATATTTAAATCAACCTAAAGATACCGAATTTTATAATTCTAAATCAGGTATAGGTTGGACTAATCCTAAATATCTGACAAAAGCAATTTCAAATTCACAAACCTATTTCAGAAGAAACTGGAGAGGTTTCAATGACAGACGGACACTTACCAGTTGATAGTGTACTACTTATAGAACCTCCAGTATCTTTTGAAACCCCCTTGCCTTCTGAAAATCCAGAAACCCCAATCTCAGTAGATATACCATCAACCTCAGAAGCAAACCCCCGAATTCCTTATCTGGATTTAAACCCCAATCAAGATCAACTTCAACCTTACCCACATACCTTTAAATGGATATGGAATCACCCAACTGAAAACATCATAGGTGATCCTTCAGCTTCAGTTAAAACCAGTAGAGTTGTTGGGAATAAATAATAGAGAAGAAACAATTTTACTGTATATGTTTGTAAATACTCAATAGTTTAGGGGTTGTTTGTGTAAATACTTAATACTTGTGTATTAAGTATAAATAGGAATGGTATGTGCACTGTTGAAAAACGAATCTCAGATTACACATACGCACAAATGATTGCATGTTGAACAGTAGAGAGAGAAGAATTGCTTAGCAAGTCAAGAACCCCAATGTAATATTTCTTCTCTTTTTATTCAAGCATTCGATATTCTGTAAAAAAAATTGATAATTGACTTTCATGCAATTCATTCATAAACAAACAATCATATATGAACAATTATAACAATTACAGAATATCGAATGCTTGAATAATAAGAGAAGAAATATTACATTGGGGTTCTTGACTTGCTAAGCAATTCTTCTCTCTCTACTGTTCAACATGCAATTGTATGTGTGTATGTGTAATCTGAGATTCGTTTTCAACAGTACACATACCATTCCTATTTATACTTAATACACAAGTATTAAGTATTTACACAAACAACCCCTAAACTATTGAGTATTTACAAACATATACAATATAATTGTTTCATCTCTATTATTTATTCCCAACATTCTCCCCCTTAGAGATGAACACAATTATTAAAAGTAAAATTCATTTCAACTCTACGAATATTGTCCCTAACAATCTCTCCCTTAGAGATGAAATCAATTTTCGATGAAAGATAATTTCAAGGATTTTTCGTGAATCTTCTTCTTTTCTTTGATCTCTGAATCTTCTTCTTTTCTTTATTTGTCTCTCTTAGATCTTCACATCTCTTCTTCTTTGATCTTCTCTTTTCTTGTATTTTCTTGTAAGTACACTCCCCCTTGAATTATGAATAGCTTTCGATTCTCTCCTTTTATCAATTGTCTTGATATGATGTAGCAATTGTCTTCAGTTGACTCCAAACTACTCAACAGTTGTCTCTGAACTTTAGCTTTTAGAAAATCAATTTATAATATTTCTGAATTGTAATTGTTGTGGAAGTGGATGAACAGATTCGAGAATCAATAAAAAGGTTCCGCTAGCCTTTAAGATAAGAGGCTAGCTCCTGTCTTGGTTGGGACAGCTAGCTTATTGGTCCACTGCCTCCCCTTTGAATGGTCCTTACTATTTTCACGCATGACATGAGGTTGTCTACCTCACTAGTATCTGAACTGGAATGCCAGGACTGACTTTTATTCATATTAAATTCATTAGGCCAGCATGAAACTAAGAAAGATAGATGTGCCAGCTAAAAAAACGCCAGTCACTATCTGAATGACTAAACAAATACCAGTAAACGGACCGAACCCCCACCGCCTAGGGGAGATCGCAGCAACAGGTAACGCCTAGACGGCGTTTTTATTCCTGGGCTGCAGTAAGTAGATCGAGAGGTCGTTTCGCCGGTGCCTCGAGTCCAAGTCTCGGCACCTCTTTAGTCTCCCTACCGGTCGACAGGTTTCGGTTCTTTTTCTCGACCAATTTGAATTCAATTTTTTTTTAATTTTAAGTTAAGTAGAGTAGCAAGTAGCTAGGAGAACATACAGCCAGAAAGACAAGGGGAAAATTTGCACGCATAAGCGTGAGAGAAAGCTCGCCGTATAAAAAAGTCTTTCTCTTCCCATCCCGAGTCCTTCAACGCTTGACAGCACCTTATTAAGCTATTAGTCTCACAGTAACTACTAGGCCTCACCTCAGCGGTAAGACCACCCTGAGTGGTTTACAGGGAAAGGCACATTACCGGAGTCAGAATCGAGAGGATCAGATTTCATCTACTGTAATCTTCAATGAATCAATGTCTCTGAAGATTTTGCATGATGTTCATATTTCTTATGATCATCATGAGGGGGAGAAAAGCTAAAGTTCAGAGACAACTGTTGAGTAGTTTGAAGTCAACTGAAGACAATTTCTACATCATATCAAGACAATTGATAAAGGGAGAGAATCGAAAGCTATTCATGATTCAAGGGGGAGTGTACTTACAAGAAAATACAAGAAAAGAGAAGATCAGAGAAGAAGAGATGTGAAGATCTGAGAGAGACAAATAAAGAAAAGAAGAAGATTCAGAGATCAAAGAAAAGAAGAAGATTCACGAAAAATCCCTGAAATTATCTTTCATCGAAAATTGATTTCATCTCTAAGGGAGAGATTGTTAGGGGCAATATTCGTAGAGTTGAAATGAATTTTACTTTTAATAATTGTGTTCATCTCTAAGGGGGAGAATGTTGGGAATAAATAATAGAGATGAAACAATTATATTGTATATGTTTGTAAACACTCAATAGTTTAGGGGTTGTTTGTGTAAATACTTAATACTTGTGTATTAAGTATAAATAGGAATGATACGTGCACTGTTGAAAAACGAATCTCAGATTAAACATACGCACATGCGATTGCATGTTGAACAGTAGAGAGAGAAGAATTGCTTAGCAAGTCAAGAACCCCAATGTAATATTTCTTCTCTTATTATTCAAGCATTCGATATTCTGTAATTGTTATAATTGTTCATATATGATTGTTTGTTTATGAATGAATTGCATGAAAGTGAATTATCAAGAGTAACTATGAATGAGTGCTTATTTTCAAATTTTCTGAGTAAAATTGAGCCAAAGAATGTAAAAGAAGCTCTCCTGGACGCTGATTGGATCGTGGCTATGCAAGAAGAGCTAAACCAATTTGAAAGGTTGAAGGTCTGGAGATTGGTGGAGCGACCAAAAGAAAAATCCATCATCGGCACGAAGTGGATATTCAAGAATAAGAAGGATGAACACTGTGTCATCATTCGAAACAAGGCTCGCCTCGTCGCGAAAGGATATAGTCAGCAAGTTGTGATTGATTATGATGAAACATTCGCTCCAGTTGCCAGAATAGAAGCTATTAGGTTGTTTTTGGCTTTTGCGGCTCATAAAAACTTTACTGTTTACCAAATGGATGTAAAAACTGCGTTTTTAAATGGGGAACTAACAGACGAAGTATACATATCAGCCTGAAGGATTTACTGATCCTTCAAAGCCTGATCATGTATAGATTTTGGATAAATCCCTGTATGGCCTTAAACAAGCATCTCGTGCTTGGTATGATACACTTTCAAACTATTGGTTGAAATGTGGATTTAACAAAGGTGCAGTGGATACAACACTGTTTATTAAACGCGACTGATGATATTTTCATCAATCAGTCCAAATATATTCAGGACATGTTAAAGAAATTTAACATGGTAAATAGTACTCCTATGAAAAATCCCATAGCTCTGGATTCCAAATCAAAACTCGATGAGGACATTTCAGGGAAACCTGTAGATGTAACGCATTATGGTGGCATTATTGGGTCATTAATGTATTTAACTGCAAGTAGACCTGATATTATGTTTGCTACATGTGTTTGTGCTAGATATCAGGCACATCCGAAAGAATCACATGTGGCTCCTGGCCTACTGTCAAAAGAATTTTTAGATATCTAAAGGGAACACCAAACTTAGGTTTGTGGTATTCCCGGGAATCATCATTTACATTAAATGCTTTTTCTGATGCTGATCACGCAGGTGACAAAATGGATAAAAAAAGTACATCAGGAGCAGTACAATTCCTAGGTGACAAACCCATCTGCTGGTCACCCAAGAAACAACATTATGTTTCATTATCTACAACCGAAGCTGAATACGTTGCAATATCGTCGTGCTGTTCTCAAGTGTTGTGGATGAATAGCCAACTCAGAGACTACGAGTTTACACCACAAAAGATTCCAATTTATTGTGATTCTCAAAGTGCAATAGCCATAGCTTCCAATCCAATGCAACATTCTAAAACTAAACACATCGACATCCGGTATCATTTTATTAAAGATCATGTAGAAAATGGTAATATAGAATTATATTTTGTACCTACTGAATATCAATTAGGTGACTTGTTTACCAAAGCCCTAGATGAAAAACGTTTTAATATTTTTTGGTGTACAAGTTAGGTATGTTGAATCGTTAGATTTAAAAATTCAGTAGTTACAAATTATAATTTGAAGTTTACATTTGTTATTTGATCTGAATTTGATGTTAATCTTATATATTGTAAAGTTTAAATTTTTCTGAGTTTGACAGATCTGGATGTCATGTGCAGGGGGAGCAGACAGATAATTTTATGTGTTTCATAAAAATCTGATAAAATTTTATCTGATTTTTTTTTTGTAGGGGGAGCTGTCATTTAAAGAGATATTAATCTGAGGGGGAGCTTAACTTCAAATATCAAGGAGGAGCAATTTCTGTTTTTGATAATTTTTTTTAGTTTAAATTTTTTTTTACTTTGTTTTTGTTGTTGTTAAATTTTTTTAGTTGTGTTCAATTTTAATTTTTTTTAGTTGTGTTCAATTTTAATTTTTTTTAATTCATTCAATTTTTTCTCTGTGTGTGTTTAGTTGACATAAAATGGGATTATAATGAAAATTGAATTTGAGTGGGCCGGATTGCACATATTTTGAATTAGAAAATTTTTTACTATAAAGTTAAAATTCAAATTTCAAAATCACTTTTTCACTTTCTTGAATACTCACTCTTTCAGTTTGCTTAATTACGAAGAAAAATATTCAAAATCAGATTTTTAAACTTTCTGATTATCATTGTAAGTTCATTTCATGTTTTCTATTTCATTTGATTAGTTTCAGTTTTATTCATATAGAATATTGTGTGTGTGTTCGTATATGTTCTGTATGTGTTAATAGGTTTTAGTGTGTTGTTGCTTACAATCTGAAATTGATTGTGTGTTTGTATGCAAATTACTTTCATGAACTTGAAAATCAAATTTCAAGACTCAGTTTCAAACACACAAACAATAATTTGATTTTTTCAGTTTTAAAAGTTTTCAAAATATTGATTCTGAAAATTGAATTTTTTGGTCTAAATAGGTTGTTTCTGGACATTGTTTAGCAAACAAAAGTTGTTCAAAATCAATTTTCGAGTAGGGCTAAACTTGTGGGTAAGTAAAATTGGTCTTGAATTGAAATTTTCAATTTATGAGTGTTTCTGGACTTCGACAACTTTTCTAAAACATTTTCTTGATCTACACTATTCAAGAAGGTTTAAGGTTTTAGTCGAGTTGACTGAAGGTTCATTCGAGAAAATGTTAGTTTAATCCGAGTTGGACACTTCATAATTCGAGAAACATGTTCATATTATTCGAGTTGGTTATTTTGAAAGACTTAGAAACATTTTAGATTTACCCTCGAGAACATAGATGATTCGAGTCCAATCATGTTTCAATCGAGTTGGGCTTATAGTTAGTTCGAGGAACTGTTCTTGTTGATCGAGTTGAGAAATGTATAGGACTTACAAAGTTTTTCATCAAGTCTCGAAAATCAATTTCATTCGAGACACCAATAAGTGCATTCGAGTTTGACATATGTGTCTTTCGAGAAATCTTAAACTTCATTCGAGTTGGTCCATACATTCATTCAAGAAAGTCCTTCAACATTCGAGTTCCATACACATGCAATTCGAGTTGGGTCATGCATTATTCGAGAAACATTTTGTTTCAACCGAGTTTCATACTCATTTTTTTCTAACATTGGTCTCTTAACGATTGACTTTGGAATCCTAAAAATAATATTTTAATATTATTGTCTGGAATCCCAATGCTTTAAACAGTGAAACACATATTTTTCCAATTTCTAGGTAATGTTTTATTTTTCTATTTGCAGGATTTCATTTGATTATCTGTTGATTCTAACATTTTTATTATTTCTCACAGGTTTCAAATGGCATCCCCAGCTCAATCCCAACCTTCAAACTCATCTGATTCCCATTCATCTTCAAATCACACCTTGGTTTCCAAACCAGTAAAATCTGTCTCATCTCTGTCACCGACCTTCAACTTCCACTATTATCCCAGACAATCAGCTAGTTAAACCTCGTTATTGCTTACCCTTTCTTGATAACAACCATCATCTTGACCCCAAGGTCATAAAAGTATGCCACCCGATCATAGTAGACATTCTTAAAGGCCATCCTTTAGGTTATCTACTTCAATACAAACCTTCGATTCCCCAAGTTTATCTGCAGCAATTTTGGCACACCGTCAAGTTTGTCCCAGCTGATGGTAACCAACACTTTAAGGTTACCATCGATCAATTTAAGATGAAGATTACATTAGCCAGACTGAAACACAATCTGTTTCTACCACGTCGCATAGATACCTGAACTTCCCAGAGCTAGCAGACTTCGAGGATTTTGTATCCGATGACGAATTGGTTCATGATTTGATTTGCCTGGGTTAGTCAAAACCACTACCAAAAAGCTCTAAGTTCCAAATAAATGGACTTAATGGAGAATCATACATGCTCTTTGGGATTATCAACCGATGTATGACATCCAAGGACACTGGCATAGATAGGTGCAACATTCACTGTCTAAGAATTTTCCATGGGATTGCGTTTAACAAGCATTATGATTATGCCCAATGCATCTGGGAGGATCTGAAGGAGGTGGTGTTAGCAAAGACGACAAATAGATCATGGAAGTTTGTCCCTCTTCAACGTTTTATTCAAATACTGATAAGGGGAATATTAAGGGGCAATGAACAGATTCCCAAACACTCAAATGCTCAGAGGTGTCCTGATTATGTAATGATGAGCTTGCATGGAATACAAGATTCACCAACCGTGAATATAATGCCAATACCTTAAGCTTTATTAAAGTATGCTGATCCGAAAAGTGAGCATGTGAAGTTGTATCGAATAGATCATGCTCCTGTAGAAACCCAAGAACCGGGTTTTCTTAACCAGGAGGCTTTAGGTGAGCAGGAACCTCAGCATGGGTCTGAAGTTCAGGGAAGCCAATTAGAGATTGAGGGAATATAGGTGCATGAAAGGGGTGGTGAGGGAGTAGAAAGCAGCTCAGATTCTGAACGTACATTGTCAAATATTGCTGAGGGAGCTGCAGAAGGGAATGATGATGATGATGATGATGATGATGATGATAATGAGAGTGGTAATGACCATAATGAGGGAGGTGCAGAATTGATTAATATTGTTGAAATAACGAGAGCGAGTGTGAGGGAGGTTCCTAGCCCAGACAGCCGGGATCAAACCACATCCGCTGTTAGCTCCCAAATGGGAGTTAACATTGAATTAGTCAGTATCCCACTGACGTCTGCACACCCCACTAGCCACTCACTCTTCTCTCAACAGGAGAATGTTTCATTTTCTCACCGGGATGAAACACATATTCTATCCGAAAATCCTTTGGCTTTTATGGATATTGAACAAAGTACACATCTGCATTGGTGTACGACTTCATTTGTTGCACAGAGTCTAGAACCCATACACGATAGGACACTCGAGTCCGCTTCATTTGATAATGTTAGGGCAGTTGAACTTCGTGTTACTGCCGGAACAACCTTAGTAACGGAAGCATTTGTTGCTCCTTCGCTTGAAGAGGTTGGAAGTCTAGTCGGAGCTACATCTTTACCATCTCTAAGTACTGGCCACACAGACGTTCTTTTCCCAAGTTCGACTGTTGTGACAACTAGAAGTCTTCGTGACCCAGTAGTTAGCCTTTCCCGGTTTGTTAAGGAAAAGAAGTTGGATGAAGCGTTAAATGCAGCAGTTGTGGGAGTTAATTCTCATATGCCAAGCCAGTTAGCAGAAGTGATGAATCAGATGACCAACATACATAAGCTTTTAAAAGGCAAGAACGTAGCTGAAGAGGCAGTGAAGAAAAGAGATCCACATCAAGCTATAAAAGAGCTCAGAGATTTTGTCTATGACCAGTTTGATGAAATGCGTGAACGAATGATGGGTCTAGAGAGCACGGTCATCACAGCCTTAGGCAACTTATCTGAAAGAGTTTCTGCTGTTGAACAAACTTGTAAGTCTCAAGCTTCTGCTCCGAAGCGTAAACATGATGAGCACGATGACGACTCCGATGATGCTCCTCATGAGGGGGAGAAGAGGAGGAAGCTTGATGAGCCAGGCACTGAACTGTTAATGATTACATATCCTGAAAAAGAAACAGAAACTCAAGAGAAGGGAGAAGCTGGTAGCTCCAAGGATAAACCTGTTGATACTCAAGGTGGGTAGGAATTGATTCTTTATGAAGATGTTCCAGTTCCTTTGAGTATTCAATCAGAGTTCTACAATTGTGATGAATATAATGATTCTGACGATGAAGTTCAAGAACAGATTCCAAGGATTGAGGAAGAAGAGAAAGAGGTAGAGATTGATGAGTCTGAAGATGATGATGTAATTGAGTTAACGGATGTGGTTGTGAGAACAGAAAGAATCGAAGAAGAAGAAGAGGTTCTTGTTCAAGAGATATTAAGAGATGACATACCTACTCCAACGGTTGAAAATCCCGAGGTTATGGTACAAGTTAAAGAAGAGGTTGAAGAATTAATTCATGTAGAAAGTGTTATGCCACAAGCGATTACTGAATTGAATGAGGTTGAAGTGATGGAAATGTATTTTAATGAATATATCTTGGTTGATGACTCAAGAAAACAACATAGATTAAGGTTTGAAGCTCAACAAGTTGTTCAAAGAGAAATCAGAGATATGCTGATTTTGCTTAACGAAGAATGAATTAGTAAGAAAAAGGTAAAAGTATTAGATTTTTTTGCAAAACAAACAGCTGAATATATCAGGAAGAGAAACAAACTTCCATACCTTGAAGATCACTTAGAGAAGACAATCTTTTGTAAGAAGCAAGCTCCTTGTATATTTTTGAAACTTTTCAGAGTGCTAGAGCCAAACATGCCCAACTTAGCAAATTATGCAAGTTTCTTACAAAATATAGCTCAGTCAGTAGATAAAGTTAGAAGTGAGTTTAGGATAGCTGATTTGATCAAGATTGAAAAAGATCGTTTTGTAAAGATCTTCAATCCTACTTTCACGGTGACAAGGACTGATGGGAACACATATACTTTCACTGAAGCTGAGATGTTCGGAATGCACTTGATTGACATTGAGGATTTGTTTGATGAGTTGTGCCGAAATAAGAGAAACGAGCACTGTATATTTGCACTCAGGACAATTTTCCACTTCATGCACACCAAACTGGTGCTTATGTCTGTGCAAGATCTACAGATCGGAGTTGAAAGAGGAATGAGAAAGATTAATATTACTTCGGGTTATCAAGTTTTCTGGAGATTTAAAAGAATATCAAGTTATCATGGTTAAGCATCCGGCTGTTACGTATAAAGACAAAGATGGAAATCTGATTGCTATGCGAAGCATCGAACTGAACAAATTTTGTGATGGAACACTTCAGAAAGTAATAACTGGTTTGAAAGGGAAATTGGAAGCACATAAGAAAAGGAAGACGAAGAAGGGAGCATTAAGTGTTAATGACAGAAAGCTCATAGATGAATTCATTGCAAAGATTAATTGGAGATTGTCTAACAGAAAGAGCATCAGAAGGTTTGAAATGAAGTTGAGGCTATCAAAGTGAAGATTGTCTTTATTTCATCAAAGGGGGAGAATGTTAGATCCAATTTTAATATTGATGAAATAAATAAGTTAAGGGTATTTTGTGTAAATATAGAATAGTTAATTGTTGATATAAATAGAAACATTTCCTTTTGTAAATGTCAACACTGACATTCAATTTGTAATTTGCACGGAAAGCAAGGAAGAACATTTAGGGCTACAGTGCGTACACGTCTCTGTAATTCGTATTTGGATATAATCAATCATTCGGTTAGTTGTTAATTGTTGTTCTTAATTGTTTCTTTATGATTGTTGATTGAATATACTGAAATTACATAGTTCATTTTTTTTATTTTTTTCTAATCTAAAGGGTCATAGTGTTGGGAATAAATAATAGAGATGAAACAATTATATTGTATATGTATGTAAATACTCAATAGTTTAGGGGTTGTTTGTGTAAATACTTAATACTTGTGTATTAAGTATAAATAGGAATGGTATGTGCACTGTTGAAAAACGAATCTCAGATTACACATACACACATACGATTGCATGTTGAACAGTAGAGAGAGAAGAATTGCTTAGCAAGTCAAGAACCCCAAAGTAATATTTCTTTTCTTATTATTCAAGCATTCGATATTCTGTAATTGTTATAATTGTTCATATATGATTGTTTGTTTGTAGGTCCCAAAAGGTTTCCCAAGTGTATAGTTCTAAGCTGTAGGGGGGGGGGGGGTGAATACAACTATTTAAAAACTTAACAATCTTTTTCTCAATGTTTGTGTATATTATTAACAAGTGTTAATTACAAACAAGCTTGAATGCGGAAAGGTTCGAGCTGAGATGACAGATACAACAGTTGGTTACCTAATCTAAGACTCACTCAGACTAGATACAATGAATACACTCACTTAGAAGCACTCACTGTTTTTACAAGACTCAGATGGACAGCTTAAGCAAAAACACCTTAGACACACTCTACTGTTTTATATAAGCAGACTTGAATGCATGGAATAACACACTTCAATGCACGTTCTGATTTCACACTCTTGATATCTCACAATCCTTAGAAGCTTCCTTTTATACTCAAAAGGAGAATTTCAGTGAAGCTTCTTTATTGGACAGATGAGATAGTGGAAAGTCTTTCCAAAAAGACAAAACACCTCTCTGCACATTCTGATAAAGTATATTTGTCTTCACATGGCAGAATCTTTTTCTTTTCCTTTTTGTCACTGTTGCATAAGGCTTTAACCAAAAGAGGAATGTCAATTTTGCATCTTTCTTCTTTTTCTAAAGCCATTTTGACATAAGAAAAGGTCTGTCACCCTTTTCAGATATCCGTTTGTCTTCATGTAACAGAACAGCGTGGGCAGGCTGTGCAGTTCTGTTTTCCACTTTGTCTTTGACTTGTAAACTGATCTTGTAACAAAAAACAATACATGAGAACTTGGAAACATATTCCATAAAGTGTTTAACCTGTTCACAAAGAACAGGTTCTGTTCACAAAGAACAGAACACTTGTAAACTGTGTAACAACCTAGCTTTTAACCGAACTGTTAACTTCTGTGTTTGACTTAAATAATGTAATTTTAATTACATTATTTTTATTGTAATTTAATTAAATATTGAAATTATTTAATTAAGTTAAATATTATAAATTATAGCAACATACTTGACACGAATAAAAGATTAGAAATTTAACCGTTTATGTAATTTATTTAAAAGTAATGAGAAATATATAATTTAAAGTTAAATTATATATTATATTAAATTATAAAATTTAAATACTAAAAGAAAAAGAGATAAAACAAAGTTTGGTACCCAAAATGAGAATTTTAGAAACTTAAAGAATTATATAAACTCAAAAATGAGTTTTAGTACTCATTTCACCAAATTAAAGTTCTGTACTCTCCTGCTCTCATCTTCTAACCTACGGTTCATCATCATCATCGTCTTCAACCTTCACCAACAAATCAATATTGTTACAATAAGATTTGAAGCAAACATCAAGCAACACAAATCTTCCAAATAATCAAGGTAATCTATTACTTAAATGCATCCTTGAAAATGATTTGAGGTCCATGATTTTATGGGTTTTTATGAACACAAATTGGGTTTTTAAACATAAATACAAAAGTCTGTGAATTTGGTTCTTCATTTGGAAGCATCCTTCATCCTTTAAATTCTATAAAAAAATTCTTGTTGAAACAAAGTGAAATCAAAAGAAAAAGGAGTTGTTTTAGTGTATGTGTGTTTAATCATAAATTTAGAACATCAAACACCTTACATCTTACATAAATCGCTGCTGGAAATGAAAGGAAATAGAAGTACAGTGTGTATGTATGTGTGTTTGCATTGGTACCGAAACCCACAAGGGGTACCGAAACCTTGAGGTTTCGGTGATAAGCACCCACCGAAACAGCCATAGCATCGAGACCTCATGTATAGTACTGAGAAGTATCGAAACCTTGAAAAAGACCGAGAACCACCGAAACCATGAATGTTTCGGTAATGTTCAAACAAACTACCGAAACCCATGAAAGCTACATGAACCTACCGAAACCAAAGGAAGATTACCGAAACTCTTGGTTTCGGTACATGGCCAAGCAGTCGAGCAGCACTTATTTTTTTTTTTTTTGCTTTTCTCGGTCGTCTATATTCATACATGTGTGTGGGTGCTATGTGTTTCGGTGTTGTGAAGAAGAAGCAGTATATATATGTAAATATATATATATATATATATATATATATATATATATATATATATATACACACACACACACACACACACACATATATATATATATATATATATATATATATATATATATATATATATATATATATATATATCAAAAGTGTGTGTGTATGTTGAGTACAGAAAAGAAAATAAAAGTAGACATGACATTTCTTCCATTAATAAAGCACATGAGTGTGTGAGTAGTTGTGTGTGTACTATATATAAATATAAAAGTCAAATAACTAATGTGTGTGCAACATTTTATATATATATATATATATATATATATATATATATATATATATATATATATATATATATATATATATATATATATATATATATATATATATATATATATATATATATATATATATATATATATAGGGAGGTTCAATGGAAAACCACAATGCACCTGAAAACTTGTGAAAACCGCACTGCACCACCACAAATGCATCAAATTCCCCGCGTGATGCATCAAAATCCCGCGTGATGCATCAAATTCCCGCGTGATGCATCAAAGTCTCGCGTGATGCATCACCTTATTAACGATCATGCCACCGCGTATTTCATGAAATGCACCAAATCGGACGGTAGGCGTAGGTTTCCATAGTTTTCAGGTGCATATTGGTTTTCCATCGAACCCACCCCTATATATATATGTATATATATATATATATATATATATATATATATATATATATATATATATATATATATATATATATATATATATATATATATATATATATATATATATAAACACAATTATAATTTATATTAGGTTTAAAATCAATAAATCTTAAGTTTAAAATCTTAAAAAGGAGATATTATGATATAAACATGACAAAAAGTCACACAAGTCCATGAAAAAGGACATAAAAGTTTATAAGTTATCAGAATCAGATCAATTAAAGTTTAAAAGCTAACGTTCTTGCAAATGATAAAATTCCGGACAGGTTCGAATAAATTCTGAACAAAGATTTAAAGATTTAAAGATATTGAAAGTGGGTCACAGATTTGAAAAGAAAAGCCAGAGATCAGATAGACAAAGATTTAAAGATAAATCCTGAGATAACTCAGGTGGTGGATTTCATCTGCTTGATAAAGACCACAGAACCAGTGAGTTATAGATATTCAGTTTTGCATGCTAGATTTCCGGTTGAGACATATTGTTGATGATAGTTTATTTGACATTCACACTTGCTCAGCTGGATTGTGACCTGTGCCCACCATGGTTCGGTGATGCCCTGTGGATCATGATAGCTATTTGATTTATCATTTCACATGACATTGTACTTACAGTTCATTTCCGATATTGCTATGAAATTATTGCTATCATGACCTTGATTATCTATGCTTTCATTATTGTTTGCATCTTTGACATACTGATTCAGCTTAGCATGATTAGCTTTGACGGTTTATTGTTGTAGACCATGTTATTTCACCAGTTCCATTGAACTTGGTATTGACACTCCGATGTTCCCCCATGTTGACCGCTGGTAGCTAGCCCAGCATAAGTGGATAGCTTCCACTAAAAGCGTGTGCGTGGCGTGGACATCATCCAACGCTATGACTACTATGTCTCAATCATGAGTGGCTGTAGCGGCAGACAAGACATATCACGCTAGACCTATGATCCGCTTGATTAATGCATGTAATCTGAAAATCTATATTCTCACTAAGCTTTGCTTACGGATGTTGTTTACACTTTTTACAGGAAAAGATAAAGGAAAGTCACCTGCTGGACCTAGTTCTTAGGTCTTTCAAGAATCAAGATTGAAGTTTTCTATAGACCACTACTCAACAAACTTTCGTTACAAATTGGCAGATGATGATGTGGTGGTCTGGGTAGATTTACTTTGATTGAATGATGACATGTATTAGATTAGTCTTGTACCCTTTATAAGTTTAACTTGAAAATTGTAGTTCGTACTAAAATCTGTATTAAACTTATCCTAATATTTTGTAGTGTAATTATAAATTCCGCAACTTAATTACTCTATCTTAGCTATGATTTATATCGTGCTGCATGATGTGGGACCTAGATTCTGAGGACTGCCCCGTAAGGGGAGGTCTTCACAGGATGGTATCAGAGCCCATAGTTTGAGTGAATCAAGTATTACATGAGTAATACTTGGTCTCAAACTAAAGCAATACATATGTATCAATCATTTACGTGGTTTGAACTGAGATAGGATGTACAGACTGTTAGGATGGGAATAAGGGTACATAGATCTAAGTCTATAAACTGATAGTTACATGATTTTAATTTTCAGTAAAGATGTCAGGATCAGGATCAGGTGATTTCCCCAGTAATATGACTCCCCAACAGATGTTTGAAATGGTACAACAAGTATTAGCCCTACACTCAGAACAACAAAACAAGAATATGCAAGAACAACTTCAGGCTAAAGATGAGGCCGAAGCAAAAAGACGTGCTGATAAAAAGAATAAGAGAAAAGATAAACAAGTCCAGAATGATGAATCTGATTCTGATAACTCAAACCCCAATGCCCAAATTGAGCAGCCGAAAGGCTGTAAGTTTAAAGATTTCAAAGCCATCGGTGCCCTTAACTTTGAGGGTACAGTCAACCCAATCCATGTGATGGATTGGATAAACCATACTGAAGGAATCTTCAGAATTTCTGACTGCTTAGATTCAAAGAAAGTAAGCTATGCCTCTGCTATATTCGTTGGTGCTGCCCGTGCTTGGTGGAAGACTCAGAGAAGTATATACGGAGAAGAGGTTATCCAGACTCTAGAATGGGACCAGTTCCTTGACATGTTTAACGCGAAATATTGTCTAGTTGACCAGCAAGACAAAATGGAGGTTCAATTGATGCAGCTAACCCAAGGAACCAAATCTATAGATGAATACGAGCATGAATTCTCGTGGCTCTGTGGCTATTCCTCGTATCAAGTAGCCACTGAAGAAAGAAAGATGAACCGATTTCGTGGAGGGCTTAACCCTAGATACAGACACCCAATGAGCGCGATAAAGTATAAGAGTTACTTAGAGATGGTTGAAGCTGCAAGACAGATTGAGAGAGGATATATAGAGTACGGAGATCAACTCTATGCTCCATCAACGAACCCGACATGTCCTTCTCCCCCAAAGAAACAAAGATTCGGCAAGTTCTTCAAGCCCAACAAATCTCAATCCCAGCAACCCCAACAATTTCAACAATACAGCTCGCCTCAGAAAGCTCAAGCTTATTCTCTAACGAATGAACCACGATTCTGCAAGAGATGCAGAAAATCGCATATGGGATTGTGTAATCCGGACGACGTCACTTGCTATGTATGTAGCAGAATCGGTCACAGTAGTGAAGAATGTCCTCAGCGGGGTCTTGGATTTGCGAAGTGTGGGAAGCGTGGACACTTCATGTATCAGTGTCATAGCGGACGCCGAGGTCAATCACAGTCATCAGCTGGGGGTTCTACGATGAAAAGCTCAGCTGCAACTCCGACCGCAAGGACTCAAGCATTTCAAATTACAACCGAGGAAGCAAAGGAAACTCCTGATGTAGTTACGAGTATGTTTCTACTTAACTCAATCCCTGCTCGTGTATTATTCGATTCCGGTGCTAGTCATTCCTTTATATCGACTACTTTTGCTCGAAGACTGTCAAAATCTCCATCGAAGCTTTCCGTAGTACTTGATATTGAGACGGCCAGTAACAATTATGTTATGGCTGATTCTGTTTACCGAAATTGCACTTTACTTGTCAGCAATATCATGTTCAACCTTGATCTCATTCCGATTCCGTTGAAAGAGTTTGATGTCATTATCAGCATGGACTGGTTAACAAACAATGAAGCTACGATCGTCTGCAACCGTCGAATCATCAGGATTAAGTCTTCAGACGGCCAAGTGTTAGAAATCAAAGGCGACAAGTGAAAAGGTTCTCACTGCTTCATATCTGTTGAGAAAGCTCATAAATATCTGTCTAAGGGTCACGAATCCTATATGTGTTTTGTCTCATCCGAATCCGTCTCTGAAGCCAACAAGAAATCTGTTTCTGATATTCCTATCGTCTGTGAGTTCCCAGATGTATTCCCTGATGATATTTCTGGAGTGCCACCGGAACGTCAAGTTGAGTTCGGAATTGACTTAGTTCCTGGTGTGGCTCCAATCGCCAAAGCTCCCTATTGACTTGCGCCTACAGAAATGCAGGAAATGTCAAAGCAATTGCAAGATTTGTTGGAGAAAGGATTTATCCGACCTAGTTCATCTCCGTGGGGTGCACCTGTCTTATTCGTTAAGAAGAAAGACGGAACTCTTCGTATGTGCATCGACTATCGCAATTTGAACAAAGTCACCATCAAGAACAAGTATCCTCTGCCCAGAATCGATGATCTATTTGACCAGCTGCAAGGAGCAAGTTATTCCTCCAAAATTGATCTTCGTTCTGGGTATCATCAGCTGAAAGTCAGAGATGAGGATATTCCAAAAACAGCCTTCCGAACAAGATACGATCATTACAAATTTCTCGTAATGCCTTTTGGTTTAACAAATGCACCAACGGCGTTCATGGATCTCATGAATCGCGTGTGCAGGCCGATGCTGGATAAGTCAGTTATCGTGTTCATTGATGATATTCTGATTTACTCCAAAACGGAGGCTGATCATACTATTCATCTACGTCAACTGCTAGAGTTATTGAGAAAGGAAAGATTCTATGCTAAATTTTCTAAATGCGAGTTTTGGCTCAGACATGTATAATTTTTATATTGTCTCGAGCTATTCCTAAGCGTTCTGTGTTTGAATAAAAACTTGAAATTCTCCCTTGTTATTTTATAGATTCAATTCCTTGGCCATGTTGTATCTGGCGAAGGTATCTCAGTTGATCCGTCCAAAGTCGAGGCTGTTCAGAAGTGACAAACACCTCGCAATGCCTCTGAAATCAGAAGTTCCTTGGATTGGCTGGTTACTACCGACGATTCATTAAAGACTTCTCAAAGATTACTGTGCCACTTACGATGCTAACACGAAAGAACACACCTTTCGTATGGTCTGATAAACAACAAAAAGCTTTTGAGACTCTGAAGCAAAATCTCATTCAAGCGCCAATCCTAGCCTTACCAGAAGGCAATGATGACTTTGTCGTTTATAGCGATGCATCTGGTACAGGCTTAGGTTGTGTCCTCATGCAAAGGGGAAAGGTCATTACCTACGCTTCAAGGCAATTGAAAGATTACGAGAAAAGTGCACCAACTCATGATCTTGAGTTGGCTGCCGTTACCTTTGCACTGAAAATCTGGCATCATTATCTTTATGGGACTAAGTGTCAGCTTTATACTGACCATAAAAGCCTCAAGCATCTATTTACTCAAATGGATCTGAACATGAAACAGCGACGGTCCTTAGAGCTTATCAAGGACTATGATTGTGAGATCCTGTATCATCCCGGCAAAGCCAACGTGGTCGCGGATGCTTTGAGTAGGAAAGTGTATCCTGAAAAGTGTTGCTATGCCCTGACTCCCATAGTATTTTCTTCTGATCTTATCGAAGACATCAAATCCGCTCAAGCCGAAGCATTGAAAGAGGAAAATATCTGTTTTGAAAATCTCAAAGGACAACTTCAATTCTTATCATTGAATCATTTGGGACTTCAATGTCTCAAGGGAAACCGAATCTGGATTCCTAAATATGGTTCTATTCGCAACACTTTTCTATCCGAAGTCCATCAGTCCAAGTTATCTATTCATCCTGGAAGCTCAAAGAAGTACTTCGATCTGAAAGTTGATTCTTGGTGGCCAGGAATGACGAAAGACATCGGTCAATACGTTGAAAGCTGCAGAGTCTGTCAAATGGTTAAGGCAGAACATCAGAAGCCCTTCGGGGATATGCAACCACTACCAGTTCCTGAGTGGAAGTGGGAGCATATAACCATGGACTTCGTCACAAAATTGCCTAAAACCAAAAGACAGCACGACTCCATCTGGGTAGTCATGGATCGTTTAACGAAGTCAGCTCACTTTATACCGATGAAAGAGATGTATTCTCTTGATAGATTGGCACAGATGTACATCACTGAGGTCATTTCTCGTCATGGTGTGCCAAAATCTATCGTCTCTGATCGTGATAGCCGTTTCACTTCGAGATTCTGGAAAGCGCTGCAAGACAGGATGGGTACTCGAATCTCTATGAGTACTGCTTATCACCCTAATGCAGATGGCCAAAGTGAACGCACTATCTTAACTCTTGAAGATATGCTCCGTGCCTGCGTTCTTGATCTGGGTGGTAACTGGGATGACCATTTGCCTTTGGTCGAATTCTCTTACAACAACAATTATCATTCTACGATCAAGATGGCTCCTTTTGAAGCTTTATATGGAAGAAAGTGCAGAACTCCCACCTGTTGGCGCGAAACAGGTGAATCGCCATTAGCGGTTCCTGCCCTTCTATAGTTGACTCATGAGAAGATTCAACTTGTCAGAAGGAATATACTTGAAGCTTAAAGCAGGCAGAAGTCTTACTACGATAATCGACATCGATCGATTAGTTTTGCAGTCAATGATTGGGTGATGCTGAAAGTATCTCCAATGAAGAATGTGGTCTGGTTTATAAAGTGAAACAAGCTAGCTCCGAGATTTATTGGTCCGTTCAAGATCGTTGAAAAGATTGGGAATCAGTCTTATCGTCTTGAATTGCCAGCAAATTTAGCGGGAATACATCCTGTATTCCATGTTAGTCATCTGCGAAAGAGCTTAGCTGATGAAAGAGAAGTTCAGATACCACATGTTGATCTGCAGATTGATGAGAAGCTTTGAGTGGTTGAAGAGCCAGAATGTATTCTGGACTCGAAGACCAAAAAGCTTCGAAATAAAGAAGTGCAGATGGTGCTCGTTCAGTGGAAACACCACAAGAGTTCGCACCAGTCTTGGGAATCAAGAGATGTAATGAAAGCTACATATCCAAGTCTGTTCGAACATAGCTAACTTCGAGGACGAAATTTGTGCGTGGTGGAGCCCATTCTGTAACAACCTAGCTTTTAACCGAACTGTTAATTTCTGTGTTTGACTTAAATAATGTAATTTTAATTACATTATTTTTATTGTAATTTAATTAAATATTGTAATTATTTAATTACGTTAAATATTATAAATTATAGCAACATACTTGACACGAATAAAAGATTAGAAATTTAACCGTTTATGTAATTTATTTAAAAGTAATGAGAAATATATAATTTAAATTTAAATTATATATTATGTTAAATTATAAAATTTAAATACTAAAAGAAAAAGAGATAAAACAAAGTTTGGTACCCAAAATGAGAATTTTAGAAACTTAAAGAATTATATAAACTCAAAAATGAGTTTTAGTACTCATTTCACCAAATTAAAGTTTTGTGCTCTCCTGCTCTCATCTTCTAACCTACGGTTCATCATCATCATCATCGTCTTCAACCTTCACCAACAAATCAAAATTGTTACAATAAGATTTGAAGCAAACATCAAGCAACACAAATCTTGCAAATAATCAAGGTAATCTATTACTTAAATGCATCCTTGAAAATGATTTGAGGTCCACGATTTATGGGTTTATGAACACAAATTGGGTTTTTAAACATCAATACAAAAGTCTGTGTATTTGGTTCTTCATTTGGAAGCATCCTTCATCCTTTAAATTCTATAAAAAAATTCCTGTTGAAACAAAGTGAAATCAAAAGAAAAAGGAGTTGTGCTTGTGTATGTGTGTTTAATCATAAATTTAGAACATCCAACACCTTACATCTTACATAAATCGCTGCTGGAAATGAAAGGAAATAGAAGTACAGTGTGTATGTATGTGTGTTTGCATGGGTACCGAAACCCACAAGGGGTACCGAAACCTTGAGGTTTCGGTGATAAGCACCCACCGAAAAAGGCCATAGCACCGAGACCTCATGTATAATACTGAGAAGTATCAAAACCTTGAAAACGACCAAGAACTACCGAAACCATGAAGGTTTCGGTAATGTTCAAACAAACTACCGAAACCCATGAAAGCTACATGAACCTACCGAAACCAAAGGAAGATTACTGAAACTCTTGGTTTCGGTACATGGCCAAGCAGTCGAGCAACACTTATTTTTTTTGCTTTTCTCGGTCGTGTATATTCATACATGTGTCTGGGTGCTATGTGTTTCGGTGTTGTGAAAAAGAAGCAGTATATATATGTAACTATATATATATATATATATATATATATATATATATATATATATATATATATATATATATATATATATATATATATATATATATATATATATATATATATATATATATATATATATATATAGATATAGATATAGACACACATATATATATGAAAAGTGTGTGTGTATGTTGAGTACAGAAAAGAAACAAAAGTAGACATGACATTTCTTTCATTAATAAAGCACATGAGTGTGTGAGTAGTTGTGTGTGTACTATATATAAATATAAAAGTCAAATAACTAATGTGTGTGCAGCTTTATTTATATATATATATATATATATATATATATATATATATATATATATATATATATATATATATATATATATATATATATATATATATATATATATATATATATGTAAACACGATTATAATTTATATTAGGTTTAAAATCAATAAATCTTAAGTTTAAAATCTTAAAAAGGAGATATTATGAAATAAACATAACAAAAAGTCAAACAAGTCCATGAAAAAGGACATAAAAGTTTATGAGTTATCAGAATCAAATCAATTAAAGTTTAAAAGCTAACGTTCTTGCAAATGATAAAATTCTGGACTGGTTCAGAGAAATTCTGAACAAAGAACTAAAGATTTAAAGATATTGAAAGTGAGTCACAGATTTGAAAAGAAAAGCCAGAGATCAGATAGACAAAGATTTAAAGATAAATCCTGAGATAACTCAGGTGGTGGATTTAATCTGCTTGATAAAGACCACAGAACCAGTGAGTTATAGATATTCAGTTTTGCATGCTAGATTTCCGGTTGAGACATATTGTTGATAATAGTTTATTTGACAGTCACACTTGCTCAGCTGGATTGTGACCTGTGCAAACCATGGTTCGGTGATGCCCTGTGGATCATGATAGCTATTTGATTTATCAGTTCGCATGACATTGTACTTACAGTTCATTTCCGATATTGCTATGAGATTATTGCTATCATGACCTTGATTATCTATGCTTTCATTATTGTTTGCATCTTTGACATATTAATTCAGCTTAGCATGATTAGCTTTGACGGTTTATTGTTCTAGACCATGTTATTTCACCAGTTCCATTGAACTTGGTATTGACACTCCGATGTTCCCCCATGTTGACCGCTGGTAGCTAGCCCAGCATAAGTGGATAGCTTCCACTAAAAGCGTGTGCGTGGCGTGGACATCATCCAACTCTATGACTACTATGTCTCAATCATGAGTGGCTGTAGTGGCATTCAAGACATATCACGCTAGACCTATGATCCGCTTGATTAATGCATGTAATCTGAAAATCTATATTCTCACTAAGCTTTGCTTACAGATGTTGTTTACACTTTTTACAAGAAAAGATAAAGGAAAGTCACCTGCTGGACCTAGTTCTTAGGTCTTTCAAGAATCAATATTGAAGTTTTCTATCGACCACTACTCAACAAACTTTCTGTACAAATTGGCAGATGATGATGTGGTGGTCTGGGTAGATTTACTTTGATTGAATGATGACATGTATTAGATTAGTCTTGTACCCTTTATAAGTTTAATTTGAAAATTATAGTTCGTACTAAAATCTGTATTAAACTTATCCTAATATTTTGTACTGTAATTTTAAATTCCGCAACTTAATTACTCTATCTTAGTTATGATTGATATCGTGTTGCATGATGTGGGACCTAGACTCTGAGGACTGCCCTGTAAGGGGAGGTCTTCACAAACTGTCCACGCTGCTCAACAGAACAGAGCAGCGTAGACAGTTTATGTCCAGCTTCTTCAGCAGGCAGAACAGCTTGGACAAACTGCCTTTGTTGCAACGAATGCAACATGGTAAACAACTTTGGGCTGATATTGCAATTCACTTTTCAGGTATCAATAATGCATAATCAAGCCTTAAATTATACCTTCAAGTGCATCAACAGGTTTGATTAAGAAATCTCCCCCTCAGATGTAGAGCAGGTTTGACTGAGGCCTTTTTGTGCCTAACAATCTCCCCCTATTTGCAATAATCAGTCTGAGCTGATTTAATCAATAATCACTATACATTTGGCTGAAATGAAATTACAACACTTAAGTAAAGTAAAAGATCAGTTTATATATACTGATTTTGATTACATAAACAACACATGTTTTTACAGAAGTACAACTAATGTACTAATGTATATTACAACTAATGTAAATAAGAAAAATTACAACAGATGTAACAAAGTACAACTAATGTACAAAAGAGTTCAACACTTGGACTGTTGGTGTTGGGAGCAGATAATGGCAAGCCTGTCCAACAGATGGACAACTTACATTCTTCACCTACCCAGATAGTAGGTGGACTTCACTACAGTGATGGCAGTCCTCCTTCAAACATATTTTCAAGTTCATCCCTTGTTTCCTCCAGATCTTGAATTTCAACTCTGAGAATCATAAACTTGGGATCTTGAAGTTCACCTCTTTCATAAAAGCCTCTGAGCTGGTCCCAGACGGCTGCTCTTCACCTGCTGGATTGCCTGAATGAAGTTGCAAGTCTGAAGGCTGGAAGCTGTCTCAGATCCACCTTGTATAGATCTGATGCTCTCTAAAAGCACTTTTTCTGTGTTAGGGGATCTACAAAAAATGCCCCCAACTCAGGTTCTTCAATTATTTTACCTTCTTCAAACTCTACTTCACTGGGCAGGCTGTAGTCAACTCCTTTGATTTCAACAGCATAATCACCTTGTTCAATCAAGATGAGAAGTTCCTCCAGCTCAGAATCCTTTTTGGTCCTCCTGGCCTTTATCTTAGGGTAAGTCACAGAGACACCCTCACTTAATTCTTTTGAGATCAGACCAAGATCTTTCACTCTCTCCATAAGCTTCTTAACATATGCCCTGATAGTCTTAGCCGTTTCAGACTTAGACTGGCTCAGGGCAACTGCCAGCTCAACCCATTCCCTGTACCCCATTTGGGCAACATCGGTGTAGTCATAAGATTCCAGTTCAAGGCCTGTAGCACCCATTCTGGTTATTTGCAGCTTCCACTGTTTGCCTTTTCTTGAGATAGGGACAGCTTTGACAATAGATTCCTTGGCAAGTCTTCTATCAGCAACATCATGAAACTTCTTCCTTGCCAAGTTGTCAAAGTGGAACTAGACCCTTGCAGAGGATGCTTCTTTGGTTTGGTCACAGAGACCAGAGCACCCTTTTCCTGTACACTTTCCTTCTCACCAGCTGATTCTCTAGCAGCTTCAAGCAGTTTTCTCTGTACATCTAAAGAAGGCATTTTGGTTTTGCTTGCCGCTTTGAATGCAAGAGAAATGACAGCTTTGGTAGATGCTTCTTCTTTTCTCAGAATTTCCAGGGCTTTGAGCTGTTCATCTCTGAGCTCATAGTATTTTTCAATTGGAACGCCCATTTCTTTAGCCCTGGCTTTGTCAAATTTTAGCTCTGCTGCTTTCTGGCGATCAGGATCAATCACTGCCTTTTCTTTTCCTTTAGCTGTTGTAGTAGTAACAGCTTCAGGAATGTCTTCCTCTTCTTCTTCTTCTTCCAGAATGAGATGCCTTCTTCTGCTGCTTGGCCTGTCCTCAGGAATGAATTCCTCCCCCTTAGATTGTGCGGGGTTTGGAAATTCAGCCTGAGTAGGCTGAGTAGCTTGAGGTTGATGAGAGGCACCCTCAGCTCCAGATGCACCTGTTGTTTGACCAGTGATTGCTGAATTCTCCTTAGGAGAAGAGGTTTTCTCCCCCATAGACTTAGTCTTAGAGGCAGACAACTTCTCCCCTTTTGAAGGAGATGGACCAGCACCTTCAACAACTGGTCTGCCTGAAGAAACAAGTTCAGAAGGCTTTGCAGCAGTTTTGGCAGCAGGTTTGGGACCAACCAGGCTAATAACAAAGAAAGCCAGGTTGTCCTTCACCTCTGCAAGTTGGGAAAGACAGGTTTGAATAGAAGAGGATTGGGAATCAGCAAGAGAGGTCAGCTTAAGAATATTTTCTCTATCAGAAGCTGTGAATAGCAAACTTTGAAGCTGTGCAAGGTGTAACTCAAGAGAGTCCTGCACATCAGCAATGTTTGCTGACATAGAGTTTGATAGAGAGACAATGAGAGTGTTTAGGCTGGCCAGTGTATCAGGAAGGGTAGAGTTGCAAGTAGTGAGGAGAGTGGATAGCTGTTGGGATATAGCTGTCATAGAGGACACAGAGTCCAGTTGGTGTGAAAGAATGGAGGAAAGGGAAGTGGAGAAATTTTGCAGCTCTGCAGTGAGTGCAAGCAGCTGTGCGGAGGTGTCAGTTTGAGGAGTGGAGGGGAAGGAATTCTTGAACACATCAAAGAATCCTTTAAGCTGTTCAGACACAGAGTCTGAAATGAGAGAGGGTTGAGAAGACATTGAAGTTTCTAAAGAGCCAACTTTGTTGGTCAGCAAGGAAAGCTGATCCTTCAAAGGCAGATCTATAGGGGATGGGGGTCTATGGGTAGACTGTTTGGATTGAGTAGATGGTGATGATGAGGATGAGGTTGGTGTATGGGGATGTGATGGAGAGGGAGAGGGTATTTTTGAAAGAAGCTCCATAGCCTAGGCAAAAGTAATGTGGCCCAGCTTGGAGGGGTCGATAGGTCCTTCAGCAGTGGCAGTAGCTGCATCATCAGGAGAGGGGGTAAAGGTTGGTACCCTTTCAGATGCTGCTTATGTTGCAGCACCTTCATTAAGGCCAGTGGTGGTTCCCTCTGCAGCACCTTGGTTTAAAGATACCTCATCATTAGGAGATGGGATGTGCTTTCAACATCAGCAGTGGTGAAACCTGCTGATGGAGTTTGTATAGAAGGAGCAGCCTCACCAAAGGGATGTTCTGTTCCCTGTGGGTCATCAGCTTGGGTAGTTGGTCCTTCAGCAGCTGTTTGGTGTAGAACAGCTGTATCATGAGGAACAGAAATTTGAGGCTGAGCTACTGGTTGGTCTGTACCAGCAGTGTGGGCACCTCGTGCAGACTCAGTGTGTAAAGAAGTATGAAGTGGGGACAGTGTGGACTCAGTATGGAGTGGAGAGAACTCCTATCTTTCAATATTCTCAGCCTGTTGGGAGGCTGGAATAGTTGATGTGGCTGTCTCCATATGTACAACTGGTTCCTGTTGGGAGGAACCAGAGGGTCTAGGCTGACTTGGGGTAGACACAGGTTGGAGTGAAGTAGGCTCCAATTGTGCTGAACCCTCTCCCAAAATAGGAAAGGCAGCAGGATGTGATTCTTTTTCAACTGAACCCTGTTGAGAGGGAACAGAGGGGCTGGTTTTGGCTGTTGGTTTCTTTTTGGCAAGGGATTTTCTTTGGTATGATCTGAGAGAGCAGGTGGGTGATTGTGGAGAGGTGAGCAGCTCAGATTGGACAGGTTTGGAGACTGGGTCAGAAACAGGTGGGTTGGCCTGTTCCATAGTCTCAGGTGCCACAGAGGCACCAGCCACAGAGGCTTCAGGTTCAACAAATGAACCAGGGTGAGAAGCCTGCTCCCCTCAGCCACAGAGGCTGAGGGTGCAGACTTAGCCTTAGCTGTCTTGGCCTTCTTGTGGACAGGCCCAGCGTCAGTCGTTTCCAGGGTCCTCTTAATAAACTTGACCCTGGATTTGGATTTTCCACCTGGAGCAACTTCTGGATCCACCCTCACAGCAGAGGGTCCTTCCATCAATCCTAGCAGCCTCCTCATTAGACTAGATAGAGGAGGCTCATTTGGGAGAACCGGAGTGTAGAAAACTCGATTTCCTATAACAGGAAAAATAGCAGTACGAAGTAAAGGCTGGGAGTTATACAGATGCTCACCACAAACGTGCTTGAAAATGAGGCTCAGAAATCTGGGATAACGAACAGCAGCTAGAGGTGTCTCCTACTGCACCAGATTCCTCAAGTTCATGAAAATCCATCTGGCCATGTTGATTGTAGTTCCATCCACAAACTGTAGGACTATAGGAATCTCATCACGGCTTAGTTGGTCAAAGGAACCAACCTTACTGCTGAAGCACATGACCACTGAGGCAAACAAAAAACTGTAGGTAGGAGACAAATCCTTCCTGAACAGCGTAGCTCCAACCTTTGGTTCCGCTACACCACAGAAGTGCAACAGATTCTTCATCTGTTCATCTTCGGCCTGAGGCTGATCATATGTTTCAGCCACAGGGAGACGGAGAGCTTCCTTTATCAGATGAGTGGTGATTGCAATGGCCTGAGTCCTATTGAGTATGGTGCCCTGGATGACTTTGGTATCTGGGTTGTAGGCATAGGTGTACCTGAACTCATATACCATCTCCTGGTACAGGACACAAGGAGAGGCAGTCATGGCATAGTTCAACGGATGAACTTTCAGAAACTCCACCATTTCATCGTTACCTTTCCCCACATAGTTTTTGGGAATGGTTAGGTTTTCAAGGTAGTTGGTAGGTTTCAGGGTTAGCATTATGGTGACTGATGCATGTTTTTGAACATCAGCACCAACAAACACTGGTAGAAAGGGGTTGTTACGGTAAGCCATTTGGGAAGTAGTGAGAGTAGTAGAAGCACAGGACACTTAGTCGAAGTTTTAGGGTTCTTAGGAAGTTATGGAAGTAGTGATGAAGAAGAAGATGAAACAGTAGGGGGTATTTATAGGATTTGAATGTGAGTGGGTATGAGAGAGAAACATTTGGGCGGTTGATTTGAAATGGTCGTTAACGGAAAACGGAACGGTTGTCCATGTCAGACCATTTGTCAGACCACTTGAGCCCTTTTTATTCACTAGCACACGTAAACACACATTCTCCGCAGTAATTAAGTTAAATAATAACAAAAATTAAGTAACTTAATTATGAAGAAAGGTAATTAAAACTGATGGTCTAAGCTGATGGTCAAACCTGTGATGAGTAGGGTCATCACAAGCCATTCACTCTTCAAGCTGTTCCTTCAACCTGTTCAGCTATGTAAGAACAGGTTGTGTTCAATAGCTGATCAGGTTACAAGACAGTGTCTTGTATGACAGATTGGAAGAGTGAGCTGGGTGGAGGTTTGATCATCAGATCAGGCTTGACATACAAACTGTTATTGTCAAACTTGTTATACGCTTAAGCTGTTCAAGTTTTGCAGAAAATGGCTAAGTATAGAACATGCATAGCCTGTTCTGTCTAAGCTGTTCTGCGAAATTTGAGTAGTGTGAGACATATAATGACTTAGAACATTTTGGACACTTAGTCACATTTGTTTAACATGCCCAACTTTCTTACCAGATAGATAAATCTGTTTTCACCAAGAGGTTTGGTGAAAATGTCTGCAAGCTGTTCATCTGTGGAAATAAAACTTACCTCCACATTACCTTTCTGAATGTGATCCCTGATGAAGTGATGTCTGACCTCTATATGCTTTGTTCTGGAGTGAAACACTGGATTGTTGGAGATAGCTATGGCACTTGTATTATCACACAGAATAGGAGTTTTCCTATATACAAGTCCATAGTTTTCAAGCTAATGCTGCATCCACAGAATCTGCCCACAGCAGCTTCCAGCAACAATGTACTCAGCTTCAGCAGTAGAAGTAGAAATTGAAATCTGCTTCTTGCTACACCAACTTATCAACTTACCACCAAGGAGTTGACATCCACCTGTTGTGCTTTTCCTATCTAGTCTGCAGCCTGCAAAGTCAGAATCTGAATAACCTGTTAGTTCAAGGCTTGAGTCTTTGGGATACCAAAGACCCAAACCTGGTGTACCCTTAAGGTATCTGAAGATTCTTTTCACAGCAGCTAGATGTGATTCTTTTGGATCAGCTTGGAACCTAGCACATAAACAAGTAGCAAACATAATATCAGGTCTACTAGCAGTTATATACAACAAGCTCCCAATCATGCCTCTGTAAGTTGTTACTGAAACATCTTTGCCACTGGCATCTGCATCCAATTTTACATTGGTTGCCATTGGTGTTTTAATAGGATAACTTTGATCAAATTTAAACTTTTTCAATAGATCTAAAGTATACTTTCTTTGAATTTTTAAAAATTCCATTTGAGGTTTGTTTAACCTGTAAAAAGAAAGTAAGTTCTCCCATCATACTCATTTCATATTTGGATTTCATGAGTAATGAAAAATTCTTGCATAATTGCTCATCAGTAGAACCAAATATTATGTCATCCACATAAATTTGAACAAGCATAATATCAGACTTCACCTTCTTTATGAACAGTGTGGTATCCACTTTACCTCTGGAATACCCATTGCTCATAAGGAAATGAGTAAGAGTGTCATACCAGGCTTTGTCCAACTTATAGCAAAACCTGGATGATGTTCATTTTCAAAACCTGGAGGCTGCTTGACATAAACTTCCTCTTGCAGCTTCCCATTTAAAAATGTACTCTTCACATCCATTTGAAATACCTTCATGCTCTTATGAGTAGCGTAGGCTAGAAACAAACGAATTTCCTCTAGCCTGGCCACAGGAGCAAATGTTTCATCGTAGTCAATGCCTTCCTCCTGCCTGTAGCCCTGAGCAACTAGTCTTGCCTTACTTCTAATGACATGACCTTGCTCATCCATCTTATTCCTGTAAACCCATTTGGTGCCAATTATAGATTTACCTTTAGGAGCAGGGACCAGCTTCCATACCTTGTTTCTCTCAAACTGATTGATTTCCTCTTGCATGGATGTGATCCAATTGGCATCTTTAAGTGCTTCATCCACTTTCTTTGGCTCCATTAGGGACACAAAGCTAGAGAACATACAAAAGTTCCCTAAGCTGTCCCATCTTGTTTGTACCCCTTTGTTGATGTCACCAATTATTTGATCATTGGGGTGACACCTAATCCACTTAGGATCATTTTTCAATGAGGATTCTCCTGAGTTGTTTGCATCTTCAACAGGTCCTGTTGAACAGCTTTCAAGATTTTCAGACACACAGATGTCTTGAGCCTGTTCACTTGTTGAGCATGACTCTCCATTGTTGAACACATCAGCAGAGGATCCAGGAAAATCAGCATTGATTGGTTCAGGACATGAAGTTGTAATTAAGTCAGTACACTAATTCACACAGGGTGTATCAACCTAATCATCATCATGCCCATCATGGTTAGCAGGTTCCACCCTGGATGTAGTGGAAGCTTTTGAGTCCTTCTCTTCACTGTTAGAATGCATGAGATCATCAAAGCTGAATTCTCCTGAAACTGATTCAGGAACAGCTTTGGTAGATGCACTCCTGGACTCTTCAAAGGTGACATTGATAGATTCATCTATCACCTTTCTCTTGTTGTTGTATACTCTGTAGGCTTTGGAGATAGCAGCATATCCAACAAACACACCTTCTCCCTTTGAGCAGCTCATAGGGAGTCTTGTTGAACCTTTTCACCACTAAGGATCTGTTTTGGGTGAAGCAAGCAGTGTTGATAGCTTCAGCCCAGAATGATGAAGGTAAACCAGATGTACACAACATGGTTCTAGCAGCTAAAATGAGGGTTCTGTTTCTCCTTTCAGGAACTCCATTTTGTTGTGGAGTTCTTACTGCTGAAAAGTTCTGTGTGATCCCTCTTTCCTCACAAAAGTCTTCAAGAGTACTGTTTCTGAATTCAGTACCATGATCACTTCTAAGCTGCTTCACTTGAGTAGAGTTTAGCATTTCCACATTTGCTCTTCAGAAAGATCACCCATGTAAACCTGGAGAACTCATCAACCATTACTAGAGTGTATCTTCTTCCTCCTAGACTTGGGACACTTACTGGTCCAAACAAGTCCGTGGATTAAGAAGAGAGGAGTATCAATAGAAAAAGTATGCTTGGATTTAAAAGATGATTTTCTCTGCTTGCCTTTCTCAGAACCTGTGCAGAGTCTATCCTTAACAAAGGTGATAGAAGGCAAACCTGTTACTAACTCTTTCTTACAGAGTTTGTTGATATTCTTGAAGTTCAGGTGTGACAGCCTTTTGTGCCATAACCAGTTCAGGTCTGCATTGGTTCTTGTGAGAAAGCAGGTTTCAGTTGTGGGATCAGCAGATTTCATGTCCCCAACATATACACCTTTCTTCCGTTGAGCACACATCACAACTTTGCCTTGGGGATCCAATATGTAACCCAGGTGCTCATCAAAGTTAACCTGTAGCCAGCATCACATAGTTGACTTATGCTAACAAGGTTATGTTTTAGCCCAACCCCATAGGCTACTCTTTTGAACACTGCAGCACCAGCTTTAAGAGTTCCATATCCCTCAGTGGATCCCTGTACATTGTCACCAAAGGTGACTTTTGGCCCTTTTTTAGGCCTGAGATCACTCAGCAGGTCCTTGCAACCTGTCATGTGTCCTGAGCAGCCACTGTCCAAGTATCAAACCTTGGATGGTTGTTTGTCCTTCAGAGTGTCATAGGAAAACATTAGTTACTTTTAGGGGAACTCATCATAGTGATGAGTTCTCCTACTTCATCAACATTTGTTGATGGGTATCCACACTAATATTTCTTATTTGAATGGTATCTGTTTGAATACCACTCTCATTTGACTAAGTTACTTCCAACACTGCTTGTTTTATCAATGATGGAACTAGCTGGGTCAACAGGCCTCATGTCCTCAGTTACAGGACAGACTTTGGCCATGTGTGTCTTCTTCCCACATTTATAGCATTTTCTCTTTTTTTAGCCTTTTTGGAAGAAGAACTTTCAGAAACACATTCTGAATTATTTCTGTTGATTTTATCAGCAGGTTTAGCAAGCTTATTACTATTTTTTGATGAATCAACAGCTTGGGTGGAAGGCACAATAGCAACAGCTTTTCTTGTTTCTTCTTTCCTCTTTTTGGGAGGACAGATGTCAAAAACAGGAAGCTTGATTAGTTTTTGACCTTCCACAGGTTTGGGAAACTTATTCCTAGATTTCTCAGGCTGAGCAATGGCTTTGCCTTTGCCCTTACTGAGATGTGATTGATGCTGCCTATCAGCATAGTCACTGTTTCTGGTTTTGAAAGACTTATTTTCATTTATAACCAGTATTCCACTATGATTTGAAAACTTATTTGAAACCATAGCAGATTTGGTTTCAACATGAGACTTACCCTTGTTGAAAGCAGGCTGCTTACCTTTTGAAAACTTATTTTCAAAATGTTTAGCATCAAAAGGATTAACATGTCTCTTACCATCAGCTTTGGACCCAGAGCCTATTTTGTCAACAGGTTTAGTGTCCACGGCTGCAGTTTGAGCATGTTTTCCTTTCTTTTGCTTGTGTGAATCAGCATAGCACTTAGCATGCTGATTTGATGGAGAACACATTCCATCATCAGCCTTTGGGCCTTTTTCACACAAGTTGTCAGTATTTTGAGGCCTGACAAACCTGTTTGTTGAGACCAGCTTTCTATTAACTTTCTGGATGAAAGTACTGGAAGCTCACCAAAAGTGGATAAGTCATCTTTCAGATTATTAATCTCAACAATAGTAGCTGCTTTGTCAAGATCCTCTCCAAGATAGGCTTGGATTTGTGCAGGGATCTGCTGACTGATGCAATGGCTGACTTTTTGTGCAGATTAGCACCAAGAGTCAACTATCTTTTGAAGCTTTGCATGTTTTACATCTGTTTCTCTCTTTTCTTCTAGTAAAATAGAGTTGATGTGTTTTAATTCATCAAGCTCAGTTTCCAACTTACGGAAACTGTCCAGTTTACTGGA
Organism: Centrapalus pauciflorus; assembly: GCA_020465985.1. Taxonomy (NCBI): domain Eukaryota; kingdom Viridiplantae; phylum Streptophyta; class Magnoliopsida; order Asterales; family Asteraceae; genus Centrapalus; species Centrapalus pauciflorus. The sequence continues at coordinate 134,042 of JAANYP010000771.1, forward strand.
TTTTATTTCAAGATCAGTTTTAAGCTTAGAGATTTCAGATAGTAAAACATTATGCTTCTCAACAGCAGCTTTTAAATCAACCAGCATATATTCAAAAATTTTTACTTTATCCTCAGAACTGTAAGCCATAAAATTTTGTACCTTGTACATCATTGTAAGGTTCCAGTTCTCTAAGCTGCTGAAGGCTTCAGCTTCAGCCAAGTCCTGATTGAAGTTGCTAGTTGATGGGACGTCAGTGTTGGCCATTAGACAGTTGTTATCTTCTTCATCTGAGTATGAATGAGACTCCTCCCAGTCACATGTCTCTGCCATCAGTCCCTTTTGCTTGTTGGAAGCCACTGAGTTTTCCAACTTTTTCAGCTTAGCCATGGCCATAAGGTACTTAACCCTATAGCCATCGTCCCTGTTAGTCTTGTATGGTTTGGAAGACTGTCAAACAGCTTTTGACACACAGTCATCAGCTATATGGCCAGTTTTGCCACATTTGAAGCACTCAGCCTTAGATTTATCAAATGCCTTCTTCTTGACAACATTTGAGTTCCCGTGCTGCATATTTCTTCCAAACCTCTTCTTGTTGAACCTTTTGACAAGCATTGCAATCATTTGCTCATCATCAAGTTCAGCAAGATCTGCACTGTCTTCCTCATCAGACATTTCCTCTCTTTCATCATCAGCCTGTTGGTCAGGTTGTGTGAACACATCACATACCTGCCCAACAGGTTGTCTCACGCTGTCCACTAAGGCAGCACCTCTCTTGGACATTTCCAAGGCATTTCTCTTCTGCTGCCTTGACTGCTCATCATTTAGTAAGGATCCATATAAGTTTACAAGATCCATACCTTTGATGGTACCTGAATTTCTCAAGATGGTAGAAAAGTAGTTCCACTCTTCAGGCAAGATGTCCAAGAACTTGTTCACCAGAGTCAGACTGTCCTTTGTGATCCCAATAGCTTTGAGATCATTAACAAGAGCAGTAAACCTTGTGTAGGTTTCTGTGAGTGTCTCCTTTGGTTTTGCAAAGAAGAGTTCATACTGTCTAACAAGATTGTTAATTTTGTTGTCCAGTGTGATTGTGGGTCCATCATAGACGGTACACAAAGTATCCCACATCTCCTTTGCAGTCTTCATCTTCTCAACCTGTTTGAACACATCATCAGGCAGAGACATAACCAGGTTATTCCTGGCTTTTGCATCCTGAGTAACCAGTCTTTTATTTTCATCAGACCATTGTTCTTTGGCCTTCTCAAAGGTTCTGATTTCAGGAGCAGCTCCTTCAACAGCAGGAGTTATGGTAGTAACAGAGGTTGGCACATAGGGACCTTCCATTACTATATCTGGTAGTTGTACATCCAGATTCTCTAAGTAGAGCATCATTCTGCACTTCCAACCAGAGAAGTTCTGATGATTGAACTTTGGGTGTTTGGCCATTGACCCATTGTCATAGTAGGATGAGGAATTTGCAGCACTGTTGTCCATGGGAAAGTAGGTAGAATTAGAGATCTAGAGTTGACACACACTCTATCTGCTCTGATACCAGTTGTAGGTCCCAAAAGGTTTCCCATGTGTATAGTTCTAAGCTCTAGAGGGGGGGTGAATACAGCTATTTAAAAACTTAACAATCTTTTTCTCAATGTTTGTGTATATTTTTAACAAGTGTTAATTACAAACAAGCTTGAATGCAGAAAGGTTCAAGCTGAGATGACAGATACAACAGTTGGTTAACTAATCTAAGACTCACTCAGACTAGATACAATGAATACACTCACTTAGAACCACTAACTGTTTCTACAAGACTCAGATGGACAGCTTAAGCAAAAACAGCTTAGACACACTCTACTGTTTTATATAAGCAGACTTGCATGCATGGAATAACACACTTCAATGCACGTTCTGATTTCACACTCTTGATATCTCACAATTCTTAGAAGCTTCCTTTTATACTCAAAAGGAGAATCTCAGTGAAGCTTCTTCATTGGACAGATGAGATAGTGGAAAGTCTTTCCAAAAAGACGAAACACCTTTCTGCACATTCTGATAAAGTATATTTGTCTTCACATGGCAGAATCTTTGTCTTTTCCTTTTTGTCACTGTTGCATAATGCTTTAACCAAAAGAGGAATGTCAACTTTCCATCTTTCTTCTTTTGCTAATGCCATTTTGATATAAGAAAAGGTCTGTCACCCTTTTTAGATATCCGTTTGTCTTCATGTAACAGAACAGCATGGGCAGGCTGTGCAGTTCTGATTCCACTTTGTCTTTGAGTTGTAAACTGATCTTGTAGCCAACAACAATACATGAGGACTTGGAAACATATTCCATAAAGTGTTTAACCTGTTCACAAAGAACAGGTTCTGTTCATAAAGAACAGAACACTTGTAAGTTGTCCAAGCTGCTCAACAGAACAGAGCAGCGTAGACAGTTTATGTCCAGCCTGTTCAGTAGGCAGAACAGCTTGGACAAACTGCCTTTGTTGCAATGAATGCAACATGGTAAACAGCTTTGGGCTGATATTGCAAATCATTTTTCAGGTTTCAATAAGGCATAATCAGGCCTTAAATTATACCTTCAAGTGCATCAACAGGTTTGATTAAGAAATCTCCCCCTCAGATGTATAGCAGGTTTGACTGAGGCCTTTTTGTGCCTGACATTGTTTATGAATGAATTGCATGAAAGTGAATTATCAATTGGTATTAGAGCCAAATATGGCTAAATTGTGAATTTGAATCTGAATTTTGAAAAATATTTGAATACTGTTACATTCGAAATTTTAAAATTTCAGAAAATTATTTGTGGATTTTGATTTTGTGGATGAAATGGAATGAATTTTGGATCGAAGGTGTGAAATTTAAAGGCGAATCTGATGATGTACGCATCAAATATTATTTCTAAACACACAGAATTTAATTGAGAAATTTCAGATTTTTTTGAAAAAGTGTGTGTTCTTGAGGTATTTTGATCGATTTTTGGTTTTTAATAAAAAATTGGATAAAGTTGTTTCACAAAAGTTGTTTCTGCTATCATAACGAGCCTTCGTTGTGATTTTTAGATCAATTTGTGAAATTTTTGAAAAATTTTATGGATTTTGACTTGAATCTGTCAAAAACGGTTGAATCTCGGGCAAAACTGCATTCTTAGTGTTATTCGAGTTTTATGAAGGCTTTATTCGAGTTTTATGAAGGCTTTATTCGAGTTTTATGAAAGCTTTATTCGAGTTTTATGAAGCTCTATTCGAGTTTTATGAAGCTTTAACCGAGTTTTATCACACTTCAACCGAGTTTCAACAAAGTCCATTCAAGTTCATTCGAGTTTGCTTAGTGCTTTGACCGAGTTTTATCAATGCTTTGACCGAGTTTGATCCCTTGTTATTCGAGTTTCATACTTTATCATTCGAGTTTTATAAAGATTCATTCGAGTTTCATTCATAACCATTCGAGTTTCAACCTTCTTCAATCGAGTTTTATTAAGCTTCAATCGAGTTTCATTATGCTTTATTCGAGATTGATTATTAAGCATTCGAGTTTTGACAATTTGACCTTTGTTGCTTAAATTGACCATAAATTTTGACTGGAACATCGTTAGAAGGCCTACCATACGCCAAAACAAAGCTTAAACCGAGATCTACAATTTCTGAAACGGCTTTCGAGGCCCAATTCCACTCCAGAAAAAAGTTACGGGCAATTTTCTGCAGAAAAGCTAAAATTTCAACGTCAAAAAGTTATTTCAGAGATAATTTTTCACAATTTATCATTTACTGAAATAGGTTTTCAAAGTTCTATCAGAATTCCCTCAGTTTTTCCGTAAAAGATCTTGGAAGTTCATTTTTCTGCAATTCATAATGGAATATGAAAAATTTTCAAAGTCTGAGCTAAGTGCGAAACTTACTGAAGCTGAAAAGATTCGTAAGAACAATTACGACATTCTCGTTCAGTTAAATACTGATAAACATTTGGCGTTACATGACGTACAAATATTGAACGAAGAAATTCAGAGCTTAAAAGAAAAACAAAACTCTGAGAGTTGTGCTCATCAATTGAAAATATCTGAATTACTTAAAGAACTTGATGAGCTGAAACAAGAAAATTTTCAGAATGCAACTCAACTGAAACATCTTTTGCCTGAAAGATCTGATCTTTACAAGAAAGTTAAAGGTCTTGAATAATTACTTTCTAAGACAAATCATACTGATCAAAATTGTGTTTTAAACAAATCGGAAGAATTTTTTGCTCTTGAAAAAGAGTTGTCTTTAACTAAAGATTCCCTTGAGAATGAAAGACATGCGTTCTTACTGAAAGAACAAGATTTTAACACAAAATCTAAGTTGTTTGAAGATGAAATAAAGATCTTTTTAATAAAAGAATAATTTTTTAAAACTGATTTCCAATCATTTGATAATGACAGAAATTCTTATTTGGTCATTATCAAAGGATTAGAAGAGCAGATACTTCATCTTTCTAAACAATTTAATGAATTTCCTTCTTCAAAAGAATCAGAGGTTAAAGATCCTTCAGTTTGTTCAAAATCTAAAGTTGATCAATCTGATTTATCCACAGAAAGTGAAAAGAATCCAACTGAATTTTCTAAATTTGATTCTTCTTCAGATCTTAAACTTAGTATCTGTTAAAGATACACAGAGGCAAAGATACAATCGTTGAACAACTTCCGGTCAAGATTTACACTGGTGAATCTTCGAAGTCAAATTTTCCTAAAGTTTCTGAAATACTAGTCATTCTAGTCAGAAAACATTTTCATAGAAAAATACCAAGAAACAGGCAAGAACCGGACAGTTTTTCAAAAAGAAGAGTTCGCAAAAATCTGATCATTCAAATTCAAGTTTCTTTAGAATTTCAGATATTCAATTTTCTCATATTCAAAGAAATTTGTTTTCTGCTTTTGAAAGAGAAGCTAATAGTTATAACTTGCAATGGGTACCTAAATCCAAGTACAAGTGGGTACCAAAACACGTTTTGAAATGGGTACCCAAGAGCGCTAACAAGTCTGGATCCAAATCTGTTTGGATACCAAAGACATCTTAAATTTTGCAGGTTATAGGTTTCTTATCATTTCAGATAAGGACCCATTCTACATTTCAATAGGCACTTGATGACATCAGATCAACACCCGTGTTTCAACTCTAGATGGTTTTTAGTCATATCAAACTAGAACCCGGACTTCATCTCAAGATACTCACAACTGAACTGAAACCGGATGATGCATGAAATTGGATGTTGGGGTCCGAATTCGGATGGTTCATGATGAAGGACCGAATTCGAATGTGGGACCGAAATGGATGTAAGACGTGATGCGGATGTGGGGTTTGTCCGAATTCGGATGGTTCATGTGCATGGTCCGAATTCGGATGTGGTGCGGATGAAATGTTATGCATGCAATGAAGACAAAAGACCTAATCCGGATGGAACACAAATTCGGATGAGGACCGAATTCGGATCCCATCCGAGTTCGGATGAACGGTAATGAACATACTTAGACTAAATTCAATTTTTGAAAAATTTTGGCCTTACTATGATGGTCCGAATTCGGATCAAGAGTGATCCGAATTCGGGTCAACAGTGGTCCGAATTTGGGATTTGTACTTTGAAACTTTTGAAAATTAGTCTAAGTGGAACACCCGAATTCGGGTGTTGATCCGAATTCGGACATCCGAAACTGCATGCAGCAGTTAATGAGTTCATGCAAAAATTAAACGTGAACAGTTAAAACTAACAAAAATGCATGAAATTACAGATTCTAGTCTAAAAATATGTAAGGAACATTTTATCTAACTACTACTAAGTAAAAATAATACATTAAACCACCTAAAATGTATAAAAACCGAAAAGAAAAAAAAGAAGAAAAAAATGGAAAATCAAACACACAATATTAGACATTAAAAGCTAAAATAAAGTGAAAAAGAAGTTACCTGATGATGCCGAAGTAGGAAAAGGCAAGAAAAATGAAGAAAATCGATGTTCCAAAAGCTTGGATGAGTTTTAATGGTGGCCGGCGGTGGGTGCTTCGACGAGAGGAAGAAGAAGAGGAGAAGAAAACTTGAAGATGAAGAAAGATGAGTTTGACCGGTTGACCCACTATTTAAACTCGCTCGGGTCGGGTTCGGATCTGAAGATCCGCGCCCAAATTGTGATGGGGCCGCCGGATTCTTTACTTAACACACACACACAAATAAAAAGTTGGGCTTTTTTAAGAAAATAAACAAAGAAGATTTAAAAAAAAAAATTAGGCCCAATGTTATTAAATCTTTTTGAATTTTTTCATGAAACTACAAAATAAAATATCTTTGGTATTTTCTTTGATCTTTTAAGTTAAGATAAAATAAACTAAAATAAAATAAAATAAACTAAAATGTTTTTTGGCTTTTTGATAAATTTGAACAATTAAAATCTTTTTGTGATTTTCTGACCTATTAAATTAAACTTAAAATTAAATGAAAATATGACCAACCTAAAATTTGAAATTTAACTACAAAAATTAAAAAGAAATAAAGAATTATAAAAATTAATATCCTAACGATACTCCCCCTCAAATAGATACCTGTTCCTTTCTTTTTCTTTTTCAGATAAAACTCGTGAACCTTTTTAGCCTTAAAGATACAGACAAACCTGGATAATGTTTGCGTCCCACTTCGTGATGAACAATTCACACAGCTATTTGTCAGGATCATTAATTATTAAAAAATACACAGATACGGAAATATTGAGTTTCAATTTTATGACACAATCCTTAAATTTAAATAACAGATATTTTCTAAAATAAAGGAATTTCAATCATGATAGATTGAAATAGAATTATTTAAGACAATATCTGTAATTTAATTGGAAGGCGGATTCAACATGCCGATATGGGATACTAAAAACTGAAAACGAGGTTCTTCTAAAGCTTTAGTAAATATATCCGCAAGTTGATATTCCGTGCCAACAAAATACAACTCAATGGTTCCCTTTTCTACGTGATCTTTAATAAAATGATACCTGATATCTATGTGTTTCGTTCGAGAGTGCTGCACGAGATTGCAAGAGATGGCAATTGCACTACTAGAATCACAGTAAATTGGGATATTGGTGTGTGAGACTCCATAATCGCGTAATTGTGTTCTCATCCACAGCACTTGAGAGCAACAGCTTGCAGCTGCTACATATCAGAATCAGATCAATTAAAGTTTAAAAGCTAACGTTCTTGCAAATGATAAAATTCTGGACAGGTTCAGATAAGATCTGAACAAAGAACTAAAGATTTAAAGATATTGAAAGTGGGTCACAGATTTGAAAAGAAATGCCAGAGATCAGATAGTCAAAGATTTAAAGATAAATCCTGAGATAACTCAGGTGGTGGATTTAATCTGCTTGATAAAGACCACAGAACTAGTGAGTTATAGATATTCAGTTTTGCATGCAAGATTTCCGGTTGAGACATATTATTGATAATAGTTTATTTGACAGTCACACTTGCTCAGCTGGATTGTGACATGTGCACACCATGGTTCGGTGATGCCCTGTGGATCATGATAGCTATTTGATTTATCATTTCGCATGACATTTTACTTACAGTTCATTTCCGATATTGCTATGAGATTATTGCTATCATGACCTTGATTATCTATGCTTTCATTATTGTTTGCATCTTTGACATACTGATTCAGCTTAGCATGATTAGCTTTGACGGTTTATTGTTCTAGACCATGTTAATTCACCAGTTCCATTGAACTTGGTATTGACACTCCGATGTTCCCCCATGTTGACCGCTGGTAGCTAGCCCAGCATAAGTGGATAGCTTCCACTAAAAGCGTGTGCGTGGCGTAGACATCATCCAACTCTATGATTACTATGTCTCAATCATGAGTGGCTGTAGCGGCAGTCAAGACATATCACGCTAGACCTATGATCCGCTTGATTAATGCAGCGTAGACAGTTTATGTCCAGCTTGTTCAGCAGGCAGAACAGCTTGGACAAACTGCCTTTGATGCAACGAATGCAACATGGTAAACAGCTTTGGGCTGATATTGCAAATCACTTTTCAGGTATCAATAATGCATAATCAGGCCTTAAATTATACCTTCAAGTGCATCAACAGGTTTGATTAAGAAATCTCCCCCTCAGATGTAGAGCAGGTTTGACTGAGGCCTTTTTGTGCCTAACAATCTCCCCCTATTTGCAATAATCAGTCTGAGCTGATTTAATCAATAATCACTATACATTTGGCTGAAATGAAATTACAACACTTAAGTAAAGTAAAAGATCAGTTTATATATACTGATTTTGATTACATAAACAACACATGTTTTTACAGAAGTACAACTAATGTACTAATGTATATTACAACTAATGTAAATAAGAAAAGTTACAACAGATGTAACAAAGTACAACTAATCTACAAAAGAGTTCAACAATTGGACTATTGGTGTTGGGAGCAGATAATGGCAAGCCTGTCCAACAGATGGACAACTTCCATTCTTCACCTACCCAGATAGTAGGTGGACTTCACTGCAGTGATGGCAGTCCTCCTTCAAACATCTTTTCAAGTTCATCCCTTGTTTCCTCCAGATCTTGAATTTCAACTCTGAGAATCATAAACTTGGGATCTTGAAGTTCACCTCTTTCATAAAAGCCTCTGAGCTGGTCCCAGACGGCTGCTCTTCACCTGCTGGATTGCCTGAATGAAGTTGCAAGTCTGAAGGCTGGAAGCTGTCTCAGATCCACCTTGTATAGATCTGATGCTCTCTGAAAGAACTTTTTCTGTGTTAGGGGATCTACAAAAAATGCCCCCAACTCAGGTTCTTCAATTATTTTACCTTCTTCAAACTCTACTCCACTGGGCAGGCTGTAGTCAACTCCTTTGATTTCAACAGCAGAATCACCTTGTTCAATCAAGATGAGGAGTTCCTCCAGCTCAGAATCCTTTTTGGTCCTCCTGGCCTTTATCTTAGGGTAAGTCACAGAGACACCCTCACTTATTTCTTTTGAGATCAGACCAAGATCTTTCACTCTCTCCATAAGCTTCTTAACATATGCCCTGATAGTCTTAACCGTTTCAGACTTAGACTGGCTCAGGGAAACTGCCAGCTCAACCCATTCCCTGTACCCCATTTGGGCAACATCGGTGTAGTCATAAGATTCCAGTTCAAGGCCTGTAGCACCCATTCTGGTTATTTGCAGCTTCCACTGTTTGCCTTTTCTTGAGATAGGGACAGCTTTGACAATAGATTCCTTGGCAAGTCTTCTATCAGCAACATCATGAAATTTCTTCCTTGCCAAGTTGTCAAAGTGGAACTGGACCCTTGGAGAGGATGCTTCTTTGGTTTGGTCACAGAGACCAGAGCACCCTTTTCCTGTACACTTTCCTTCTCACCAGCTGATTCTCTAGCAGCTTCAAGCAGTTTTCTCTGTACATCTAAAGAAGGCATTTTGGTTTTGCTTGCCTCTTTGAATGCAAGAGAAATGACAGCTTTGGAAGATGCTTCTTCTTTTTTCAGAATTTCCAGGGCTTTGAGCTGTTCATCTCTGAGCTCATAGTATTTTTCGATTGGAACGCCCATTTCTTTAGCCCTGGCTTTGTCAAAATTTAGCTCTGCTGCTTTCTGGCGATCAGGATCAATCACTGCCTTTTCTTTTCCTTTAGCTGTTGTAGTAGTAACAGATTCTAACTTCTCAAACCACCCGCTGACACGAAAGACAGATTCTAACTTCTCAAACCATCGTATCAAGCCAACGGCTCCTTCGGTTCCGTTGAAGTACCGGGGTTTGCAACTTAAAAATCCTTTAATTCCACAACCTTTTGCGTGGATTTCAGTTCCTCCCGTGGTGCGGCTAGCACCACCATCTCCATTTGCTGAGCTATTCCTATTTGCCTCATACGTGGCTATAGCGGCAGCCACTCTTTGTGCGACTAGCTCTTCAATGTCAGCAGCGTTCATTGCTCGTTTCGGCGGCATTATCTTAAAATTTTAAAGAAACAAAACATAGTGTAAGAAGTTGAATCTTAAAGAGGTAAATTTTCCTTAAAGCACAATACTATAATCATCAAACACAATTTCATAAATAACTTGCAATTTTTCATTAATCATTCGAAATTTTCTTACATTAGGGGCGGGTTATTACCCGAAAATTATTACTATTACATGATATTTTTCCTACTATTACAAAGATAGATAGAAGTGCACTAAGTGTGTGAGTGATCAGGGGTCTCTCCCTTTTCCATCGCGTTGAGGCGCTGAGTCAGCTCCTCGATCCGAGCTTGGCTTTCGGCTAGTTGCTGCCGAAGCTTATTCAGGTCATCCTGTTGGATGGTGAGAGCATGCTGGTTAGCCCAGTAGATGTTGGAGTTTTGTAATTCCTCCCGCTCTAAACGAGCGATCATCCCTCCGATATCTTGGTTAAGGGACCGAATCTGGTGATCATGCCTGGTAGACCGTGCTACCAAGAGTGGTATGGTTTGTTCGGTAGGCTCTTGGGTGAGTGACGGGACAGGTGCGGAGGATGGTCCTCCTATCTCGAAGTTGGGAGGAATTCCCTCCATCTGCCTCCATTCGCGGAGGGTCTCCGGTATCCAGCCCCATCGCCGGGCGTCTACCCGTCGGTGTGGTGGTGGGGGATTGGGCTGGGGAGTCGGGACAGGATTAGACTCCCTTCTTGGTGGGTTCACCCGCTTTCGGGGTGTGTACAACATTTTGGGGCCGTTAGGGTAAGGCCTATACGGCTTATATGACGGCTCGGCTGGGTGATATGGAACGCGAGCAGGGACCGTTGGGGGCAATGGATCTTCTTCTTCCATCGGCACCTCTTCCGTCTCCTCCATTGGATCTTCCGAGGGGTCCTCTTCTTCTGATGTTTCTTCGGAGAAAATCTCAGTGGCCGTGGGGCTCGCAGGAGTGTACTCCTCCTCTGAATCCGATAAGATGATGGTTTCCGGATGGGACATGATTTCTGCTATCAAGGTCCATTCATAGTCTTTTAGTTAGTTACAAAATATTTTTAAAATCAGTAAATTTTATGTGCAGTTATAGTCTAGGGTACTAATGCAACCTAGTTCACTATAACTATGGCTCTGATACCAATCTGTCGCACCCTGCTACCCCGGTTGGCAGCGAGGCGTGACGAGTGCGGAAGCGTAACCATAATCATAATGAACGACCACTATATGGACGTTTTTAAAACACATCGTTAAAGTTTTATAGCATAATAATGTTTTACACGAGAGATGAAGTTCACCCATACGTAATACCGTTTGTTGAATATATATGCACCCGCTGTTAGCCAATCCAACTAACCCGAGTGGGGGACATGACTCCCAATAGATCTATCCACAATATATTCGCGCTTACAAATAAATGCAATTAACGGTTCATGATATCAGAGCTAATGGAACCCAATGTGTAATACATAATAGAAATGAAAATATTTCCGTTTCCATATAAAAACGAAGCCTGTATTTCATCACCAAAACATAACAGTGTGAAAATAGGGGCTATGAGAACTCACCGGAATTGCGATGACAAAAATCTAATGTAAAAAGCTTTTAGCGTAAAGTGACGGATGATGCACCGAGCGAGATTAAACGGGTCCTAAATGATAATAAGGACTTAATATCTCTAATATATAGTGATATATACATATTTATATGTCTTAAATCACCCAACATTACAAGTTTATAAATAAAATTTGCTTAAAACGTCAAGTTTATATATATATAATTTTCCAGCTTTTTCGGAGGTTTTTCGGCCTACTTTGAGGCTGTTTTTGACCAAGCTCCAAAATGTTTTAGACTTTGGTTTTCTAGGACATTAAACTACTATATACAAAGGATTTTTAGAATCAAGAACGGCCATTTTTCGAAATGTTTAGGTTGGTGAAAAAGCTCGTTAAAAACCCTATGTTGGCCATTTTTGAGCTGTCAAACTTTTGGTTTCCCAAAAAATTTCTGGAGGTCTTAAACTTCAAAATAAATTATGAAAAATTACAGATCTATAGTTAAGACATAGATCTAACTTTTGAGACAAGAATCAACTCATTTCGTTGAGTTATGAATTAGTTATGATTTTTCAAAGTCGATATAAATTTTCTGCCGAAATTCCGTAGTTTATAAACTTGAAACATCTTATGATTCTTGTTGTTTATTCAAAGACTACTTGTATAAAAGTTGTAAAAGTTATATAACACATATATAACACATGTTTTCATAATATTAACATGTTTATAATGTGTTCATATATTCATATGCACAGTTAAAGAAACAACTTAAAAATAAAAACTAGAAACTTATAAACTTGAGTTTTTATAAAACTTGTTGTTGTTGGTGATTATATATATTATGCAAGACTAATATAAACATAAATATATGATGAAATAAGTTAGTATTTACTTACTTTGATGTATTTGGAGTATGAAATTGAGAAGAAGTTGGAACTCTTGCAAGATTTGAACCAAGAACACTTGAAGTTCACCCAGAACACTTCAATTTCACCAAGAACACTTGAATGAAAATGTTTGTAGTGTGTGTGTGTGTGGGATCCGGTTTTGAGAGGAGAGAAAGAGATATTTTGGTGTGAAAATAATGAAAAGGAAGCCCTCTATTTATAGGCAAAGTCTTGGTCTTTCAAATGGAGGTGGAGTGTAAGATCATGTTGAAATGAAAGGAGAATGGGGTGTGAAAGATTTGATTATGAAAGGTTATGGAGTTGGGAAATAAAAAATTGAAATCAAATCTTGGGTAGTACTACCCTATGACCAGATTTTTATGGATTATTTTCATGTATTTATATATATATTTTTTTTGTATAAAAGTATTTAGAATGTATTCTTGTATTTCCCTTTTCTTGTAAATTCATAAATACTTTTGAATGCATTGTTTTAATGAATTGTTTAGTCTTGCATAATTAAAGTTAAGTAATTGTATTAGTGTATGATTAGTGTCACTAATCATAATTTAATTATGTACTTAGTTGAATTAATCCCTCATATCGTAAATTGATCGGATTAATTGATTTCCCGATTCATCGCACCGATGAATTTGATTCTAATTGAGTTGAATTTTCTAATAAACCTTGTTAATCACTTGATTAGTTTCTAATGACCAATGATTAGGCTATAATTGACTATTAAATACATATTAGGTCATTGTTGCTAACCTGGTTTAGTGCCGGATGTTACAGTCTCCCCCTGTTAAGTGAATTTCGTCCCGAAATTAGTTCGTGTTCTCCACTTCTTGAGTACTTGAGAACAGGTGAGGGTATTTTTCCCGGAACTGATCTTCGCGTTCCCACGTAAACTCAGGACCTCGCTTAGAGTTCCATCTGACTTTTATTATCGGGATCCGACTGTGCTTGAGTTTCTTGACTTCTCGGTCCATTATTTCTACAGGTTGCTCAATAAAGTTCAACTTATCGTCTAATTCCAACTCGTCCATGGGTATAATGAGAGATTCATCAGCCAGACACTTCTTAAGATTGGACACGTGGAAGGTATTATGGACGTTACTAAGCTCTGGGGGCAGATCGAGTCGGTAAGCTACCGGGCCAATTCTTTTGGTGATCTTGAATGGTCCGATATAACGAGGATTGAGTTTTCCTCGTTTCGCAAAACGGATTACGCCCTTCCAAGGCGAGACTTTTAACATTACTTAATCTCCCTCTTGGAACTCCAAATCCTTCCGTCGAATGTCTGCATAACTTTTCTGCCGATCCCGCGCGATTTTTAACCGGTTACGAATCTGGGCTATCTTTTCTGTAGTCTCCTGGATGATTTCCGGTCCAGTAATCTGACTATCTCCTACTTCAGCCCAACAAAGAGGTGATCGAAACTTTCGCCTGTAGAGTGCCTCGAATGGGGCGGTCTTAATGCTCGAGTGATAGCTGTTGTTATAGGAAAACTCGACTAACGGCAGGTGCCTGTCCCAACTTTTGCCAAAGTCAATAACACATGCCCTTAGCATGTCTTCCAACGTCTGAATCGTCCTTTCACTCTGACCATCCGTTTGCGGGTGGTAGGCTGTGCTCATATCTAGACGTGTACCCAGTGCTTGTAATGACTGCCAAAATCTTGATGTGAACCGGCTGTCCGTGTCTGATATAATTGACACAGGTACTCCATGCCTTGAGACGACTTCTTTAAGATAGATTCGTGTTACCTTATCCATCTTATCAGTCTCCTTGATTGGCAGGAAGTGCGCGGTTTTGGTAAGTCGATCCACAATCACCCAAATAGTGTCATAACCTCCAGAAGTTTTTGGCAACTTGGTGATGAAATCCATGGTGATGTTTTCCCACTTCCACTGGGGTATTTCTGGTTGGACTAGCAATCCTTATGGTTTTTGGTGCTCAGCCTTAACCTTCAAACATGTTAAGCACTTGCTGACATAGGTAGCAATGTCAGCCTTCATATTTGGTCACCAGTACATTCCCCTTCAAGTCGTGATACATCTTATCTGACCCTGGATGAATAGCATATCTTGTCTTATGCCCTTCATCCATGACCACCTTCCTTACTCCTCCAAGTTTTGGTAGCCAAATTCTGCCCATGAAGTATCAACATCCATCTGGCTTAATTTCAAACTGCTTATCCATACCTCTCAAGGCTTCATCCAGTAGATTACCCTCCTTGACTGCTTCTTCTTGTGCCTTGCGGACTTGAGAGTTTAGGTTTGACTGTATAGTCATGACCAAAGCTCGGACTCTCAAGGGTTTAACCCGTTCCTTTCGGCTCAGGGCATCGGCTACGACGTTTGCCTTCCCCGGATGATAACGAATTTCGCAGTCATAGTCGCTAAGTAGTTCAACCCAACGACGCTGTCTCATATTTAGCTCTTTCTGATTCAGAATATGCTGAAGGCTTTTATGGTCTGTGAACACCGTGCACTTAGTTCCATACAGGTAGTGCCTCCATATTTTGAGAGCAAACACCACTGCTCCAAGCTCTAAGTCATGAGTCGTATAATTCACCTCGTGAATTTTGAACTGTCGTGATGCGTAAGCAATGACTTTATCCCTTTGCATGAGCACACAACCTAATCCATTGTGTGAGGCATCACAGTAGACCATGAAATTTTCAGTCCCTTCGGGTAAGGACAGAATTGGTGCACTACACAACCTTTGCTTTAACTGCTGAAACGCTTTTTCTTGCTCTTCACCCCAGATATACTTCACATCCTTCCGAGTCAATTCTGTTAAGGAACCTGCTATCTTTGAGAAGTTTTCGATAAATCGCCTATAATAACCGGAAAGTCCTAGAAATTGGCGGATTTCCGTGGGGGTTCTAGGAGTCGCCCAGTTCTTTATGGCCTCGTTTTTGATGGATCAACCTGGATTCCCTGGCTGTTGATCACATGTGCAAGGAATTTAACTTCTCGCAACCAAAATTCACAATTTGAAAATTTGGCGTATAACTGTTCCTTCTCTAACAACTCCAGGATCAGCTTGAGATGTTGTGCATGCTCCTCCTTAGTTCTGGAATAGATGAGAATATCGTCTATGAACACTATTACAAATTTGTCCAGATATGGTTTACACACTCGATTCATGAGGTCCATGAATACGGCTGGTGCGTTAGTCAAACCGAATGGCATTACCTGGAATTCGTAATGTCCATAACGAGTTCTGAATGCTGTCTTGGGTATGTCTTCTTCCCGAACCTTTACTTGATGATAACCGGATCGCAGATCAATCTTAGAGTAGAAGCTAGATCCCTGTAGATGGTCAAACAGGTCATCAATTCTGGGAAGAGGGTAGCGGTTGTTTACCGTTAACTTGTTTAGCTCTCGGTAGTCTATGCACATTCTGAAGGATCCGTCTTTCTTTTTAACGAACAAGACCGGAGCTCCCCAAGGTGAGGAAATTGGTCGAATGAATCCTTTATCCATCAACTCTTGTAATTGATTGGATAGCTCTTGCATCTCAGAAGGAGCGAGTCTATATGGGGCCCTTGCGACCGGTGCAGCTCCCGGCACCAAATCGATTTGAAACTCTACTTGCCTAGTTGGCGGAAGTCCAGGAAAATCTTCCGGGAAGACCTTCGGATAGTCACAAACCACTGGAATATCCTCGAGTCGCTTCTCCTCCGACTCTTTTTCTACAATTTGCACCAGTACTGCATGACAACCTTTCCTAAGGCACTTTAATGTTCTTAGGCCGGATATGACATTCAACTGTCGGTTCTTTCTTTCTCCTTGGACTGTTAGGAACTTCTTCTTGTGGAGTGGTATCCGTACCACTTTCTTACCACACAAAATCTCGGCATGATTGTGTGACAACCAATCCATACCAACTACTACATCAAAACTTCCGAGTTCTATAGGCATTAAGTCTATCTTAAAGGGATGATCTGCCAGCTTCAGTGTGCATTCCTTAATGATACTACTTGCCTCTATTATTTTACCGTCAGCCAGTTCTATAGTATAAGAGTTGTCTAAGGGAAAAGGAGTGGCATTCAATTGCTTACTAAACTTATCAGATATAAAGCTCCTATCAGCCCCAGTATCAAAGAGTACGTAAGCATAAATGTCATTTAAAAGAAACGTACCTGATACTACGTGGGGATCTTGACGAGCGTCACCTGCTCCTAACACAAAAGCTCTCCCCTGAGCTCCTCCACCATTCTTCAACTTCGGACACTCACTCTTGAAGTGCCCAGTAACTCCACATTCAAAGCAGCCTCTTTGATTTCCGCCATTGACACCCGGGGTTCCAAACTTACAATCTTTGGTCATATGGCCAATACGTTTGCACTTTCCACAAGTTGGGCAGGGACCCTTGTTGTGATGAAAGGTGCATTGGGTGCAGTAAGGCTTGGTACCCGTGTAGCCTTTCCTCAATTCAGATCCTGCTACATAAGCCCTGATGGTCTCGGGCTTCTTGGATTGCGAACCTGTGTTCTTTCCAGACTTGTCTTCCCACTTTCTCTTGTTTTCCCCGGCTTTGGCTTCATTCCTCCGGGACACTTGATCCATCAGATTGTTGGCCATCCTGATGGCTTCTTGTATGGTGGATGGGTTGGAGGCAGTGACATTACCTTGAATTTGAGGAGCGAGTCCCCAAATGTAACGTTCGATCTTTTTGTACTCCGGGGTCACCATCTGAGGGCACAGAATGCTCAGTTCATGAAATCGGTTGGTGTACCCCGCTACATCCGTTCCCTTCATCGACAGGTTCCAGAACTCCGATTCCATCTTCTGGAGTTCGTTTCTCGGACAGTACTCGTCTGTCATCATTTGCTTCAACGCGGACCATGTGAGCTGGTAGGCTTCATCAATACTTACAGACTGGACATAGGAATTCCACCATGTGAGGGCGCTATCTTGTAGAGTGTGAGTAGCGAACTTCACTTTATCTCCTTCAGCACATCCGCTGACACGAAAGACAGATTCTAACTTCTCAAACCACCGTATCAAGCCAACGGCTCCTTCGGTTCCGTTGAAGTACCGGGGTTTGCAACTTAAAAATCCTTTAATTCCACAACCTTTTGCGTGGATTTCAGTTCCTCCCGTGTTGCGGCTAGCACCACCATCTCCATTAGCTGAGCTATTCCTATTTGCCTCATACGTGGCTATAGCGGCAGCCACTCTTTGTGCGACTAACTCTTCAATGTCAGCAGCGTTCATTGCTCGTTTCGGCGGCATTATCTTAAAATTTTAAAGAAAAAGCATAGTGTAAGAAGTTGAATCTTAAAGAGGTAAATTTCCTTAAAGCACAATACTATAATCATCAAACACAATTTCATAAATAACTTGCAATTTTTCATTAATCATTCGAAATTTTCTTACATTAGGGGCGGGTTATTACCCGAAAATTTTTGTCCTATACTATTACATGATATTTTTCCTACTATTACAAAGATAGATAGAAGTGCACTAAGTGTGGGAGTGATCAGGGGTCTCTCCCTTTTCCATCGCGTTGAGGCGCTGAGTCAGCTCCTCGATCCGAGCTTGGCTTTCGGCTAGTTGCTGCCGAAGCTCATTCAGGCCATCCTGTTGGATGGTGAGAGCATGCTGGTTAGCCCAGTAGATGTTGGAGTTTTGTAACTCCTCCCGCTCTAAACGAGCGATCATCTCCCCGATATCTTGGTTAAGGGACCGAATCTGGTGATCATGCCTGGTAGACCGTGCTACCAAGAGTGGTATGGTTTGTTCGGTAGGCTCTTGGGTGAGTGGCGGGACAGGTGCGGAGGATGGTCCTCCTATCTCGAAGTTGGGAGGAATTCCCTCCATCTGTCTCCATTCGCGGAGGGTCTCCGGTATCCAGCCCCATCGCCGGGCGTCTACCCGTCGGTGTGGTGGTGGGGGATTGGGCTGGGGAGTCGGGACAGGAATAGACTCCCTTCTTGGTGGGTTCACCCGCTTTCGGGGTGTGTACAACATTTTGGGGCCGTTAGGGTAAGGCCTATACGGCTTATATGACGGCTCGGCTGGGTGGTATGGAACGCGAGCAGGGACCGTTGGGGGCAATGGATCTTCTTCATCCATCGGCTCCTCTTCCGTCTCCTCCATTGGATCTTCTGAGGGGTCCTCTTCTTCCGATGTTTCTTCTTCGGGGAAAATCTCAGTGGCCGTGGGGCTCGCAGGAGTGTACTCCTCCTCTGAATCCGATAAGATGATGGTTTCCGGATGGGACATGATTTCTGCTATCAAGGTCCATTCATAGTCTTTTAGTTAGTTACAAAATATTTTTAAAATCAGTAAATTTTATGTGCAGTTATAGTCTAGGGTACTAATGCAACCTA
Organism: Centrapalus pauciflorus; assembly: GCA_020465985.1. Classification (NCBI taxonomy): domain Eukaryota; kingdom Viridiplantae; phylum Streptophyta; class Magnoliopsida; order Asterales; family Asteraceae; genus Centrapalus; species Centrapalus pauciflorus. The sequence continues at coordinate 152,754 of JAANYP010000771.1, forward strand.
GTTCACTATAACTATGTCTCTGATACCAATCTGTCACACCCTGCTACCCCGGTTGGCAGCGAGGCGTGACGAGTGCGGAAGCGTAACCATAATCATAATGAACGACCACTATATGGACGTTTTTAAAATACATCGTTAAAGTTTTAAAGCATAATAATGTTTTACACGAGAGATGAAGTTCACACAAATACATAGATTTAATTACATAATTAAGATATCCAAAATAATGCAGCTAAATCTCCGTTAAAATGAATATGCATGCGACTCCATGGATGCGGAAGCTTGAAAGTAAAATACGTCCGAGGCATGCTTGCCTTAATTTTCTGAAAATACACGCTAAAATACGTCAACAAACAATTGTTGGTGAGCTCATAGGTTTACACGTAAATCTGACTTGTATGGACAATAATAATAGAGATTGAATTTATAAAACCATAAATTCCTTGTTATGTATTACATATAAACCATCATGCAACCGAAGCTTAATTTAAAATGAGGTTGCTCTGTGCAGTATTGCCATACGTAATACCGTTTGTTGAATATATATGCACCCGCTGTTAGCCAATCCAACTAACCCGAGTGGGGGACATGACTCCCAATAGATCTATCCACAATATATTCGCGCTTACAAATAAATGCAATTAACGGTTCATGATATCAGAGCTAATGGAACCCAATGTGTAATACATAATAGAAATGAAAATATTTTCGTGTCCATATAAAAACGAAGCATGTATTTCATCCCCAAAACATAACAGTGTGAAAATAGGGGCTATGAGAACTCACCGGAATTGCGATGGCAAAAATCTAACGTAAAAAGCTTTTAGCGTAAAGTGACGGATGATGCACCGAGCGAGATTAAACGGGTCCTAAATGATAATAAGGACTTAATATCTCTAATATATAGTGATATATACATATTTATAGATTTTTATGTCTTAAATCACCCAACATTACAAGTTTATAAATAAAATTTGCTTAAAACGTCAAGTTTATATATATATAATTTTCCAGCTTTTTCGGAGGTTTTTCGGCCTACTTTGAGGCTGTTTTTGACCAAGCTCCAAAATGTTTTAGACTTTGGTTTTCTAGGACATTAAACTACTATATACAAAGGATTTTTAGAATCAAGAACGGCCATTTTTCGAGTTGTTTAGGTTGGTGAAAAAGCTCGTTAAAAACGCTATGTTGGCCATTTTTGAGCTGTCAAACTTTCGGTTTCCCAACTAATTTCTGGAGGTCTTAAACTTCAAAATAAATTATGAAAAATTACAGATCTATAGTTAAGACATAAATCTAACTTTTGAAACAAGAATCAACTCATTTCTTTGAGTTATGATTTAGTTATGATTTTTCAAAGTCGATATAAATTTTTTGCCGAAAATCCGTAGTTTATAAACTTGAAACAACTTATGATTCTTGTTGTTTATTCAAAGACTACTTGTATAAAAGTTATAATAGTTATAAAAACACATATATATCACATGTTTTCATAATATTAACACTTTTATAATGTGTTCATATATTCATAAACACATTTAAAGAAACAACTTAAAAATAAAACTAGAAACTTATAAACTTGAGTTTTTATGAAACTTGTTGTTGTTGGTGATTATATATATTATGCAAGACTTATGTAAACATAAATATATGATGAAATAAGTTAGTATTTACATACTTTGATGTATTTGGAGTATGAAATTGAGAAGAAGTTGGAACTCTTGCAAGATTTGAACCAAGAACACTTGAAGTTCACCAAGAACACTTGAATTTCACCAAGAACACTTGAATGAAAATGTTTGTAGTGTGTGTGTGTGTGTGGGATACGGTTTTGAGAGGAGAGAAAGAGATATTTTGGTGTGAAAATAATGAAAATGAAGCCCTCTATTTATAGGCAAAGTCTTGGTCTTTCAAATGGAGGTGGAGTGTAAGATCATGTTGAAATGAAAGGAGAATGGGGTGTGAAAGATTTGATTATGAAAGGTTATGGAGTTGGGAAATAAAAAATTGAAATCAAATCTTGGGTAGTACTACCCTATGACCAGATTTTTATGAATTATTTTCATGTATTTATATATTTTTTTTGTATAAAAGTATTTAGAATGTATTCTTGTATTTCCCTTTTCTTGTAAATTCATAAATACTTTTGAATGCATTGTTTTAATGAATTGTTTTAGTCTTGCATAATTAATGTTAAGTAATTGTATTAGTGTATGATTAGTGTCACTAATCATAATTTAATTATGTACTTAGTTGAATTAATCCCTCATATCGTAAATTTATCGGAATAATTGATTTCCCGATTCATCGCACCGATGAATTTGATTCTAATTGAGTTGAATTTTCTAATAAACTTTGTTAATCACTTGATTAATTTCTAATGACCAATGATTAGGCTATAATTGACTATTAAATACATATTAGGTCATTGTTGCTAACCTGGTTTAGTGCCGGATGTTACATTTAGTAAGCAATTGAATGCCACTCCTTTTCCCTTAGACAACTCTTATACTATAGAGCTGGCTGACGACAAAATAATAGAGGCAAGTGGTATTATTAAGGAATGCACAGTGAAGCTGGCAGATCATCCCTTTAAGATAGACTTGATGCGTATAGAACTCGAAAGTTTTGATGTGGTAGTTGGTATGGATTGGTTGTCACACAATCATGCCGAGATTTTGTGCGGTAAGAAAGTGGTACGGATACCACTCCACAAGAAGAAAGTCCTAACAGTCCAAGGGGAAAGAAAGAACCGTCAGCTAAATGTCATATCCGGTCTAAGGACGCTAAAGTGTCTTAGAAAAGGTTTCCATGCAGTATTAGTCTAGATTGCAGAAAAAGAGTCGAAGGAAAAACAACAAAATGATATTCCAGTGGTTTGTGACTATCCGAAGGTCTTTCCGGAAGATTTGCCTGGGCTTCCGCCAGCTAGGCAAGTGGAGTTCCAAATCGACTTGCTACCAGGAGCTGCACCGGTCGCAAGAGCCCCTTACAGACTCGCTCCTTCTGAAATGCAAGAGCTATCCAATCAACTACAAGAGTTGATGGATAAGGGATTCATTCGACCAAGTTCTTCACCTTGGGGAGCTCCGGTCTTATTTCTGAAAAAGAAAGACGGATCCTTCAGAATGTGCATAGACTACCGAGAGCTAAATAAGTTAACAGTAAAGAACCGCTACCCCCTTCCCAGAATTGACAACCTATATGACAAACTACAGGGTTCTAGCTTCTACTCTAAGATCGATCTGCGATCCGATTATCATCAAGTAAAGGTTCGGGAAGAAGACATTCCCAAGACAGCGTTCAGAACTCGTTATGGACATTACGAATTCCAGGTGATGCCATTCGGTTTGACCAACGCACCAACCGTATTCATGGACCTCATGAATCGACTGTGTAAACCGTATCCGGACAAATTTGTAATAGTGTTCATAGACGATATCCTCATCTATTCCAGAAATAAGGAGGAGCACGAACAACATCTCAAGCTGTTCTTGGAGTTGTTGGAGAAGGAACAGTTATACGCCAAGTTTTCAAAATGTGAATTTTGGTTGCGAGAAGTTAAATTCCTTGGGCATGTGATCAACAGCCAGGGAGTCCAAGTTGACCCATCAAAAATCGAGGCCATAAAGAACTGGGCAACTCCTAGAACTCCCACGGAAATCCGCCAATTTCTAGGACTTGCCGGTTATTATAGGCGATTTATTGAAAACTTCTCAAAGATAGCAGGTTCCCTAACAGAACTGACTCGGAAAGATGTGAAGTATAACTGGGGTGAAGAGCAGGAAAAGGGATTTCAACATTTATACCCAACTCTGAAGTATATTCTCTCTTACATTCATTCATCTTCATTCTTGCGTTCATTGTGTAATTATTATGTTTGCTTTGAATATTGGTGAAACCATTACAAAGTGTTGATATATTCTGGGAAATCAACTTACAACAATGTTAGGTTTATATAGTTTATATATTTTACCTTAAAAATTATAATTAATTTGAAACTAACGTTACATATATTTAAGTTAAAAATTAATAAAATGTTAAGTATATATATATTTCTTCGAATTAAGTCAAAACCTAGAAACGTAAAAAACTATTTAAAAAAATGAATAAATGTGAAGTTTACATATTTATATTAGAAATTATAATTAAATCGAAATGTAGTAAGTAATGAAATAATTAACACAAAAGGAATAAAATACTAAGTTTAAATAGGAACGTATTAATGTTACAAAATGTTAAATTAAAAACAAATAAAATACTAAATTTGAATACAAACATATTAACATAAAAAATATTTAAATCAAAATGTTAAATCCTTAGTTTAAATATTTTTCTTAAAAAGTATAATTAAATCAAAATATATTAACCCCAATAAATAGTTAGTTAAAAACATATAAAAGATAAAAATGTATAGATATTTAATCAAATGAAACATAAGATATATAAATTTTTAATAATAAAATTGAATATAAAAATGAATCGTCAAATAAATAAACTAAATATTATAACATGGATAATTTTTAATAAGTAAAAAATCAATATATTTTATAACATAAATATATTTAAAAATAAAAATATATAAATAATAATAGAAATAATAATAATAAATTTAAACAGAAGGTGAAATTAATGAAAAAGACTAAAATTGAAAATAAATTACATAGTGGAGGGACCATATTGCTAGTGAGAAAAGGGCACAATCGTCATAAAAAAATTTAAGAAAAATACGGACCATTTTTGCAAGTAAATATTGTTTTGAGTGACCATTTATGCAATTTTTAAAGATCAGAGATCATATCCATAATTTTAACTAAACCATAGGACCTTTTTGTAATTTACTCTTAAAACTATCAAATTTATTTTTGAAACTAAATGTGAATAAATCATGTTTACATACATACATACATACATACATACATACATACATACATACATACATACATACATACATACATACATACATACATATATATATATATATATATATATATCCTATTAATATCTTTTCAATTATATTCTAATTAAAGTTAGCTTCTTTTATTAATAATAAATATATGTATTGAACATTAAAAATATGAAAACATATATGGTTTAATATGAAAAACATAATTACTCATCATATAGGTAATATAAAAAGTTTCTAAACAATTCAAAAAAGGTAAAAACATAAAATGGAAATATAAATGACAATAAAAAAAAATCCCTAATCAATTGTTTAAAATAGGTAAAACATGAAATGAAAATTAAAATGACAATAAAAACATGAAATTATATAAATTGAATTTTCCATGCCACTCCTCTTCGTCGGTATCCTTTTCATCATCAGCCTCGTCTTCGTGAGTATCCTCTTTATCATCAACCTCCTCTTGATCAGTCTCCTCCCATCATCAGCTTCCTTTCCGTCAGTCCTAACATCTCCATCATATTTCTTTTTTATCGATGAGTTGATAAGGCTATTGCGACTTAAAATTGAGACATGGTTGCTCCTTTGACGTTTTATACGTCTCACGGACAGATTGTCCTGCAGTTAATAAACTTTATGTTAACATATTATGTTAATACCCATGAAACTATTTACGAATTATAATCAACCTAAAATACTACAAGTGTTTAAAATAACAATTATCGATGTTAGGGATTTGCTCGTCACACACACAACACATAACGTATAATAAAGAAGAACGCAACAATATTACGTGGTTCGGTCGATGCTCTGACCTACGTCCATTGGGGCAACTAGGGTTTCTTATTGTGAGGTGATAACTAATGATTACAAGTACATGGGAATATATAGAACATAATTAGGCAACATTTCCTAATTAACTATATGGTAACTTCCCATGAATACTAGGGTCGGCTTCCCTTTTCTTTAGAAGCCCTACACCATAACAATCTCCCACTTGGAGGCTTCGACACTCGAATACAGCGCTCTACTATACTTCTTGTGAAAAAGTTTACCAACTTTAAACCCCCCTAGTTGCCACCTGCCTTCTTATCACTATTCCTAACAGCCAACTGAAGTTGCCCAGCACTTCAACTTATCCAGCGTTACAGATTTTGTGAACATATCTGTTGGATTCTTTGTACCAAGGATCTTCTTCACTGAAAGCGTTCAATGACTTACCAAATCTCTAATGAAGTGATATTTCATCTGAATGTTTTTCGTTCTGCTCTAAAATACTAGATTCTTTACGAGATGAATTGCTGGTTATCGCAATGGAGGATATAGTCCTTTTTGAATTATACCCAACTCTGAGAGAAAGTTCTTTAATTATTAGCTCCTTGCCAGATTCTTCTATGGCCATATTTTATGATTCAGTGGTTGAAACAGCAACACTCTTTTGCTCGGAGCAGTGATGTTTGCTGTCAAGATATGGAGGCACTACCTGTACGGAACTAAGTGCACGGTGTTTACCGACCATAAAAGCCTTTAGCATATTCTGAATCAGAAAGAGTTAAATATGAGGCAAAGTCGCTGGGTTGAGCTGCTTAGCGATTACGACTGCGAGATTCGTTATCATCCGGGTAAGGCGAATGTTGTAGCTGATGCCCTGAGCCGCAAGGAATAGGTTAAACCTTTGAGAGTCCTAGCTTTGGTCATGACTATACTGTCAAACTTAAGCTCTTAAGTCCGCAAGGCACAAGAAGAAGCAGTCAAGGAGGGTAATCTACTGGATGAAGCCTTGAGGGGAATGGATAAGCAGTTTGAAATCAAGTCGTATGGATGTCGGTACTTCATGGGCAGAATTTGGCTACCAAAATTCGGAGGATTGAGAAAGCTGGTCATGGATGAAGGGCATAAAAACAAGATATGCTATTCAACCAGGGTCAGATAAGATGCATCACGACTTAAAGGGAATGTACTGGTGGCCAAATATGAAGGTTGACATTGCTACATATGTCAGCAAGTGCTTAACATGTTTGAAAGTTAAGACTGAGCACCGAAAACCATCAAGATTGTTGGTTCAACCGGAAATACCCCAATATAGTGGGAGAATATCACCATGGACTTCATCACCAAGTTGCCAAAAACTTCTGGAGGTTATGACACCATTTGGGTGATTGTGGATCGACTTACCAAGACCGCACACTTCTTGCCAATCAAGGAGACTGATAAGATACATAAGTTAACACGAATCTATCTTAAAGAAGTCGTCTCAAGGCATGGAGTGCCTGTATCAATTATATCAGATAGGGACAGCCGGTTCACATCAAGATTTTGGCAATCATTGCAAGAAGCATTGGGTACATGCCTAGATACGAGCACAGCCTATCACCCATAAACGGATGGTCAGAGTGAAAAGACGATTCAGACTTTGGAAGACATGCTAAGGGCATGTGTTATCGACTTTGGCAAAAGTTGGACAGGCACCTGCCATTAGTTGAGTTTTCCTATAACAACAGCTATCACTCGAGTATTAAGACCGCTCCATTCGAGGCACTCTATGGGCGAAAGTGTCGATCACCACTTTGTTGGGCTGAGGTAGGAGATAGCAAGATTACTGGACCGGAGATCATCCAGGAAACTTCAAAAAAGATAGCCCAGATTCGTAACCGATTAAAGATCGCACGGGATCGACAGAAAAGCTATGCAGATTTTCGACGGAAGGATTTGGAATTTAAAGAAGGAGATCAAGTAATGTTCAAAGTCTCGCCTTGGAAATGCGTAATCGGTTTTGGGAAACAAGGAAAACTCAATCCTCGTTATATCGGACCATTCAAGATCACCAAAAGGATTGGTCCGGTAGCTTACCGACTCGGTCTGCCCCCAGAGCTTAGTAACGTTCATAATACCTTCCATGTATCCAACCTTAAGAAGTGCCTGGCTGATGAAACACTCATTATACCCATGGACGAGCTAGAGCTAGATGATAAGTTGAACTTCATTGAACAACCCATGGAAATAATGGACCGAGAAGTCAAGAAACTAGAGCACAGCCGGATCCCGATAATAAAATCCAGATGGAACTCTAAGCGAGGTCCTGAGTTTACATGGGAATGCGAAGATCAATTCCGGGAAAAATACCCTCATCTGTTCTCAAATACTCAAGTAGTGGAGAACACGAGCTAATTTCGGGACGAAATTTCCTTAACAGGGGGAGACTGTAACATCCGACACTAAAACAGGTTAGCAACGATGACCTAATCTGTATTTAATAGCCAATTATAATCTAATCAGTGGTTATTAGAAGTTAATCAAAGTGAATAACAAAGTTCATTAGAAAATTAACCTCAAATAGAATCAAATTCATTGGTGCGATGAATCGGGAAATCAATTAATCCAATCGATTTACGATATGAGGGATTAATTCAACTAAGTACATAATTAAATTATGATTAGTGACACTAATCATGCACTAATACAATTACTTAACATTAATTATGCAAGACTAAAACAATTCATTAAAACAATGCATCCAAAAGTATTTATGAATTTACAAAAAAAAGGGAAATACAAGAATACATTTCTAAATAATTTTATACAAAAAAAAAAAGAAAAATACACATAAAATACACCCTCTTAGGCCAGCCCAGAGGAGGTACATAAAGGACTTGATAAATATTTTTTTTACTCAACATTTCACCATCAAAGCCTCCTCTTTCATTTCAAGCTAGATTTTACAACTATTTTCATCATTTCACCACCTTCATTCATCTATAAATAGAGGTTCAAATTCACTTCATTTCTCACAACTTGCAAACACAAATCCTCTCTTTCTCTCCCTCTAAAAACCGGCCCCAAGAGTGTGAAGAATACCAAAGTTTGCAACTTTCTTATTCTTGCAATTTTCAAGTATTTTGGGTGAAAGTTTTGCAAGAGTTCCAACTTCTACTTGGTTTCATTCTTCTAATACCCCAAAGTAAGTAAATACTAACTTATTTCATCATATTTTTATGTTTATATAAGTCTTGCATAATATATATAATCACCAACAACGACAAGTTTCATAAAAACTCAAGTTTATAAATTTCTAGTTTTGTTTTTAAGTTGTTTCTTCAAATGTGTTTATAAATATATAAACACATCATATAAGTGTAAATATTATGAAAACAAGTGATATACATGTGTTTTATAATTTTATACAAGCAGTCTTTGAATAAACAACAACAATCATAAGTTATTTCAAGTTTATAAACTATAGAGTTTCGGCAGAAAGTTTATATCGACTTTGAAAGATCATAACTAATTTATAACTTAACGAAATGAGTTGATTCTAGTCTCAAAAGTTAGATCAATGTCTTAACTACAGATCTGGAAGGTTTCATAATTTATTTTGGAGTTTAAGACCTCCAGAAATTATTTGGGAAACCGAAAGTTTGAAAGCTCAAAAAATGGCCAACATAGGGTTTTCAACAAGCTTTTTCCCCAACCTAAACATCTCGAAAAAAAGGCCGTTCTTGATTCTAAAAACTCTTTGTATATAGTAGTTTAATATCCTAGAAAACCAAAGCCTAAAACATTTTGGAGCTTGGTCAAAAACAGCCTCAAAGTAGGCCGAAAAACCTTCAAAAAAGCTGGAAAATTATATATATATATATATATATATATATATATATATATATATATATATATATATATATATATATATATATATATATGTATATATATAAACTTGACGTTTTAAGTGAGTTTTATTTATAAACTTGTAATGTTGGGGTGATTTAAGACATAAAAATATATAAATATATATATTATCATATATTAGAGATATTAAGTCCCTATTATCATTTAGGGCTCGATTAAACTCACCCGGTGCATCATCCATCCACTTACGCTAAATAGCATTTTACGCTCGTTTTTGCCATCGCACTCACGGTGAGTCGTCATAGCCCCTATTTTCACACTATTATGTTTTGGGGTTGAAATACATGCTACGTTTTTATATGGACACGAAAACAACTTCATTTCTATTATGTATTACACATGTGGTTCAATCAGCCCTTATATCATGAACTGGTAATTGCATTTATTTGTAAGCGCTAATATATTGTGGATAGATCTATCGGGAGTCATGTCCCCCATTCGGGTTAGTTCGGGTCGGCTAACAGCGAGTGCATATATATTTAACACACGGTATTACGTATGGGAATACTTCACAGGGCAAACTCATTTTTAATTAAGCTTCGGTTGCATGATGGTTTATTTGTAATACATAACATGGAATTTATGATTTTATAAATTTAAACGCTACTGTTGTTGTCCATACAAGTCAGATTTACGTGTAAACCCATGAGCTCACCAACAATTTTTGTTGACGTATTTTAGCATGTATTTTCTGGAAATTAAGGCAAGTGTGCCTTCAGACGTATTTTCTTTCAAGCTTCCGCATCTAAGGAGTCGCATGCATTTTCGAAACTACTGGAGATTTAGCTGCATTATTTTGAATAGTTTAATTATGTACTTAAATCTCTGTATTATGTGAACTTCTTTTCTTCATGTCAGACTATGTATAACCTTAATTTAAAATTTTATCGATGTATTTTGAAAAACGTCCATTTAGTGGTCGTTCGTTATGATTATGGTTATGCTTCCGCGACGTCGCGCTTCGTTGCCAACCGGGGTAACGGGGTGTGACACGCTGTGTTTGCATATTGTGATAATCAGATCGTACTGTTTATGTTAGCTTCCTTCAGTGGTTTTTATGATCAGTGAATTATGTTTGTAATGTGTTAACGTTGGTGTAAAAGTTTTAATTACCAGTGAACTAGTATTATCTTCTGACATATGTGTTATAGAGTCATTGCAATGTTGCCACTTATGATATTGAGTTGACGTGGCGTTTCCGAGATCGGGAAGGGTGTTACATCAAAAATATTTTATTTTGTTGGTATGTCAATTTAATTTTGTGTTAGAAAAGTTTAAAGAAAATCCTTTTTTTTTTTGTTTTTTCTTCCTATTTTATTTTATTCACCATTGCCTTAGTATAAAATATAGAAAATCCAAAAAGATTTTTAATTGGGCTCTTTTTTTTATTTAAGTACATTTTTGTTTAAACCCATTTTTTGCTAATTTTAAAAACCGGCTGGCCCATGTTTCATAAAAAACACGTGGATCCTCTTCTCACCCGACCCGACCCGTCTATTGAAATAGGCGGGATTTCTTCTTTCTTCTTCATTAAGTCTTCTTCTTCTCTCTCTCAACCGTCGCACACCCCCACTGCCATTACTGTCGATCAACAAGCTTTCAACCTCTGTTCACAGCCGATTTTTGTAGTTTTTCTTGCTTTTTCGTGTATCTGCACTATCAGGTAACATCTTTTATGCTTTATTTCAGTTTATAACATCATGTTTCGTGTTTTTGACTTTCAAATTTTTCAAGGGTTTTAGCTTTGGTTTTTAGTAATTTTAAGTACTTTAATCTGTTCATTTACACTTAGTGTAGTTGTATAAATTGTTCATTACATGTTTTTACATTAGGATCTGCATTTTCATGTATTTTTATGATTTTTTAAAATGTTCACGTTGCATGTGCATGAACTGAGTAAATGCTGAAAATATTCTAAGTCCTCACTTCGGACCATCCGAAATTCGGATGTCCCTCACTTAGAAAATTTTCAGTTTTTAATGTTCACTATATGGACCCATCCGAAATTCGGATCCATCCGAATTTCGGACCAGTAGTCAACAATTAGAAACATACTAAGTCCTTATCTTGGTCCATCCGAATTCGGATCATCATCCGAATTCGGTTCTTATCAGCATTCTTCATTCATGTTATTTTTTCTAAGTATTTACCCTTCTCACCACCATAATTCGATCCATCCGAATCCAGTCCCCATCCGAATTCGGTTCCCCATCTGAATTCGGTCCTCCCATCTGCTTTTTCATACTTAGTTATGCATCATTTTTCATCCGAATTCCTGTTGACCCGAATTCGGACCAATGTTCATCCGAATTTCGGCTCATCCGAAATTCAACTCTTAGGATTTTTTTAAAAATTTTCCCATTTTTGCATTTCTATCAAAAATCAAAAATCACAAAAACATTCCATGTCCTATGCACCATTGATTAGAGTTAGGATCAGTGTTTGAGTGAAAATGTCTATTCTAACATTGGTTTCTTAACAATTGACTTTAGACTTTATTCAGTAGAATTCACATTCTACTGATAAAAGACTTGATGCTTTAAACAGGATAGACAGTTTCGAATTCATGCTTATCCCAGACTTAGTATCGACGTTTCATTCTTTTAAGTCTGATATTCTAACACTGCTGCATGTTTACAGGTCTCATGGATCCAGAAATCATCCTAACCCTTCCGCATTCCCACTTCAAAATAATAACGCCCAAGTACCCGAAGCATCTCTTCTCCATGCATCCCAATTTGTTGAGTTTGCCTCCCATAACTGGCAACTTGACATTTCCACTCTTCGCCACGAAGCAGAGGATATCACTTTTGATATCCTCAAAGGCCACCACTTTTCTACGCCCTAACCACCGCCATATCTGTCCCATCAATCTACCTACAACAATTTTGGCGTCATCTCACATTTGTGTCTGATGTTGAACCAACTTCATCACTACCATCGACTCCGTTCCCATCAAAATCACTGAAGAAGCTATCCGCCATATTCTACGCCTACCCGTTGAAAACCATTCTGTCACAAAATACGCATTTGCCCCCATTCCTTCTCTAATAGAAACCCTTGAAGAGATTCAGACCCTTGGATATGATGGCCCACTCTCTAAGGCATCTGAATTCAGAACCTAGCACCTACAATCACATTGGAGAGTACTGTTCGATATCATCAACAAGTGTTTCACCGGAGAACACTCAGGACACGACTCCGCCTCCATCCAAGTACTCTCAATGTTTGCCGCCTTCGCATTCGATAGACATTATGACTATGCGGCATTCATATTCGTGGAGTTAAAGAGAGCGGTGCTCGAGAAAAGACCCAGACGCGGGCAAAAGTACATTCCATTCCAGAGGTTCTTACAACTCAGCATCCAATTCGCAATGGACCAGGACGACAATATTCATGAACGTCCTGAGGCAGATGTTTACTTCACTTCCTCGCTTCAGAGAATCAAGATCCCATCGGCAACTACAAATGTAGAAGTAAAGGATATTCCGTTATCACTGCTACATCAAGCCGTTCAGACTGAAAGGATAAGGGATTACATCAGGGCAATCTATCTGGATGAGCCTCGGTCAGATTCGAATGAGCGTAACCAGTCCGAAGGCGAGGAGTGTTTGAGTGAGATAGAGGGAGTCGAGGTGGCAGTTGAAAATATATTGGGTTCTGGTGAGAGGGAGTTGGCTGTTGTGAGGGAGGGAGGTGAAGGAGAGCCGGAAGAGGCGGTCGATTTAGAACGGACCGTCTCTGTGCAATTAAGAGATGAGGGTGCTGCATCTAAGGGAGTTCTCAGCCCCATAAGCAGGATAACCCACCAAAAGACCACCAGTCCAGTGCGCACATACACCATCACCCTCTCACTCGGAGAGAGGTGATGTTGAAGCAGGTCACATGCCTTCCCAAGTGACCATCGTTCGTTTATCCACAGCTCACACCCCACCCCCACACACAACGCATGACGCCTCCGTGGTGTACACTCCTGATCAAGCCACCTTCGTGGCGGCTCAACAAACTTCCGAAACTGAGCATCCCGTAGTGGAGCCAGAAATGACGGAAGGAAGATCTGGTGTTGACATTCAAATGCCATCAACATCAGGCCATCCCGAGACCTCTCTCGAGATGTGAACATCAGCTCTTCGTGCTGCTGGTGTTGTTACCCGGGCTGACCTGGACGCCCACAAGGAAGCTGTCGAGGAGTGACATAGCGCTCTATTATCATTTATCAAGGGCAAGGGCGTTGCCTTTGATGCTCATCCGTCACCAGGTACCATTTCAGTCCAAGCACAAATATTAGAGCTCTCATATAAAATGGACGCGCTTACACGTCTTATTCTTCAAGTCCAAGAGCAGCTAAACAGCAGAATGGACCGTCTAGAGTCTGCGGTTATTGAACTTCAATGCCGTCCTCAGGCTGACTCCCTAAAGAGAAAGCATGACGATCAGGACGATCCTAATCGCCATGAGGGGAGAAGCGTCAACGGGGTCAGCCTGAGGACCAGATGATTAATGTAGGGGGAGCAGAAGCAGAAGGGGCAGATATTTAAGGGTTTGGGCAACAGAGTTCTGGGGTTCAGGAGCTGATGGAGTGTGAATAGATCTTTCAAGGGACTGCACCGCTAGATCCACTCTCAGCAATGGTAGTATATGATCCAATCTTCGAAAACGTCGAAGTCATATTAGTGTCTCATACAGACTCTGATAATGACGAAGACTATCCTCCGATTATTCCCAAAGATGAACTACAGTCTTCACAAAAATCATCACCCTCTTTTGAGTTCTTAAATTCCCCACCCCATGTGCCTCAACAAGAAATATTATCTTTTATCCAGGCTTCCTTCCCTTCTCCCAAAGAAACCCTTACAGTCCAAGAAACCTCACTAGTCCAAAGTCCTCCTACAGTCCAAACAATACCCCAACCCCAAACCCAAGAAGCCGAGTCTTCAGGCCATAGAAGTGTGGATTGTTTTGATAATAGGCCTGAAGTAACTGCAATCCACGATGAAAGTGATCTATATTGGGTTAGTTGGTATTCTAAAGGTGGGGTACAAGCTTTGCCCGAGGAATTAAAATAAGAGCTAAGGCAAGAACGTAGGGGGAGATATTTGAAACAACTTGAAGCCCCTCGGGCCGAACTACAAGAACCCCCAGTTCAAGGCCTGAAAGAATTTTTGAAAAAATTCCCCGCAACTGCGTTTCAAAATCCTTTTCTTGAAGATAGGTTCAAAATGGTGTTCAGGAAGAAGCCTGGGTCGTTCAACAGACGTTTACTAATGGAACTAACTGATGCATCTAGAGCTGAACAAGCTGAGATCAATCAGATGATGCTCAGGGATAAAAGACCAAAGGCTGAATATTGGTCAAAATCAAAGATCGTAAAGCTTGTTAGGATCCATATGTTCAAGAGAGCTCGAATGTTCACTCCTGCATTTGAGGTTCTCCGAGAAGACGGATCAGTTCAGTTCCTGCATGAAAATGACCTAGACTTTGTGAATGTAGACGACGTTGAGTATCTGCACGATAAACTTAAAAACAGGATCAAGAAACGTCTAACTCACATGACAGCGGTTGCCGCCCTTACTAGAAGCATAAATCGTTGCTCTATAATTATGTGCTTAACGGATTTTCAGATGGTGATTGAGAGCGTAATTGATAAAGTTGGTCTGAAAGCCCCAGATCAAGACATTTTTCTTCTTGACCATTATCCTGCTTACAAAGTCTTAAGGGGGGGGGGGGGGGAGGGCAGTCGGGAATCATCTTTTTGAACAAAAAGGATTGAAAATGTTTATGCGCATTGAGGATCTATCTTGCTACTCTGACGGTGCAATCAGATTGGTCAGAGCCGAGCTTAACAAAAGAATACAAGAAGACGATGCTCAGACAATCCCTAAACTTAAATGAAAACCAAGAGAAATGCAAGACATGCTCTGCGCCATTGAACTGTTGAACGATAGCCTACATTTAAGGCAAGTGACTCGACGGTTCGACGTCGTCCTTGGCCTCAGAGAATCGACAGATCATGCTCGATTTCATCCACAATTCGAAAAGGGGGAGATTATTAGATATTTAATTTCGATCTTGTGCCTTAATTTTGTAATAATTATTTGGTTTATTTTCTTGTAATTTATTTCTAGTCTTTTTTTTTTTCTTGTAACTCTTATGTTTAGAAGTTGAGGGGCCAAAGTGTAATGTTTGGAAACTTGAATTAATTCTTTGTAAAGGGAAACCCCACCTAGGGTTTCCCACACACACAGTTATTGAAAGAATACACAGCCGCCGCTTTTTCTCATATTCTCTCTTACATTCATTCATCATCATTCTTGCACTCATTGTGTAATTATTATGTTTGCTTTGAATATTGGTGAAACCATTACAAAGTGTTGATATATTCTGGGAAATCAACTTACAACAATGTTAAGTTTATATAGTTTATATATTTTACTTAAAAATTTTAATTAATTTGAAACTAACGTTACAAATATTTAAGTTAAAAATTAATAAAATGTTAAGTATATATATATATTTCTTCGAATTAAGTCAAAACTTAGAAACGTAGAAAACTATTTAAAAAAATGAATAAATGTGAAGTTTACATATTTATATTAGAAATTATAATTAAATCGAAATGTAGTACGTAATGAAATAATTAACACAAAACGAATAAAATACTAAGTTCAAATCGGAACGTATTAATGTTACAAAATGTTAAAATAAAAATAAATAAAATACTAAATTTGAATACAAACATATTAACATAAAAAATATTTAAATCAAAATGTTAAATCCTGTTTATATATTTTTCTTAAACAGTATAATTAAATCAAAATATATTAACCCCATAAATAGTTAGTTAAAAACATATAAAAGATAAAAATGTATAGATATTTAATCAAATGAAACATAAGATATATAAATTTTTAATAATAAAATTGAATATAAAAATGAATCGTCAAATAAATAAATTAAATATTATAATATTGATAATTTTTAATAAGTAAAAAATCAATATATTTTATAACATAAATTTATTTAAAAATAAAAATATATAAATAATAATAGAAATAATAATAATAAATTTAAACAGAAGGTGAAATTAATGAAAAAGACTAAAATTGAAAATAAATTACAAAGTGGAGGGACCATATTGTTAGTGAGAAAAGGGCACAATCATCATAAAAAAAATTTAAGAAATATACGGACCATTTTTGCAAGTAAATATTGTTTTGAAGGACCATTTATGCAATTTATAAAGATCAGAGACCATATCCATAATTTTAACTAAACCATAGGACCTTTTTGTAATTTACTCTTAAAACTATCAAATTTATTTTTGAAACTAAATGTGAATAAATCATGTTATATACATACATACATACATACATACATACATACATACATACATACATACATACATACATACATACATACATACATACATACATACATACATACATACATACATATATATATATATATATATATATATATATATATATATATATATATATATATATATATCTCCTATTAATATCTTTTCAATTATATTCTAATTAAAGTTAGCTTCTTTTATTAATAATAAATATATGTATTGAACATTAAAAATATGAAAAACATATATGGTTTAATATTAAAAACATAATTACTCATCATATAGGTAATATAAAAAGTTTCTAAACAATTTAAAATAGGTAAAAACATAAAATGGAAATCAAAATGACAATAAAAAAATCCCTAATCAATTGTTTAAAATAGGTAAAACATGAAATGAAAATTAAAATGACAATAAAAACATGAAATTATATAAATTGAATTTTCCATGCTACTCCTCTTCGTCGGTATCCTTTTCATCATCAGCCTCGTCTTCGTGAGTATCCTCTTTATCATCAACACCCTCTTGATCAGTCTCCTCCCATCATCAGCTTCCTCTCCGTCAGTCCTAAAATCTCCATCATATTTCTATTTTATGGATGAGTTGATAAGGCTATTGCGACTTAAAATTGAGACGTGGTTGCTCCTTTGACGTTTTATACGTCTCATGGACAGATTGTCCTGCAGTTAATAAACTTTATGTTAACATATTATGTTAATACCCAAGAAACTATTTAAGAATTATAATCAACCTAAAATACTACAAGTGTTTAAAATAACAATTATCGATGTTAGGGATTTGCTCGTCACACACACAACACACAACGTATAATAAAGAAGAACGCAACAATATTACGTGGTTCGGTCGATGCTCTGACCTACGTCCATTGGGGCAACTAAAGATTCTTATTGTGAGGTGATAACTAATGATTACAAGTACATGGGAATATATAGAACATAATTAGGCAACATTTCCTAATTAACTATATGGTAACTTCCCATGAATACTAGGGTCGGCTTCCCTTTTATTTAGAAGCCCTACACCACAACAATCTCCCACTTGGAGGCTTCGACACTCGAATACAACGCTCCCCTATACTTCTTGTGAAAAAGTTCACCAACTTTAAACCCCCCTAGTTGCCACCTGCCTTCTTATCACTATTCCTAACAACCAACTGAAGTTGCCCAGCACTTCAACTTATCCAGCGTTACAGATTTTGTGAACATATCTGCTGGATTCTTTGTACCAAGGATCTTCTTCACTGAAAGCGTTCAATGACTTACCAAATCTCTAATGAAGTGATATTTCATCTGAATGTGTTTCGTTCTGCTGTGAAACACTAGATTCTTTACGAGATGAACTGTTGGTTATCGCAATGGAGGATATAGTCCTTTTTGAATTATACCCAACTCTGAGAGAAAGTTCTTTAATAATTAGCTCCTTGCCAGATTCTTCTATGGCCATATTTTCTGATTCAGTGGTTGAAACAGCAACACTCTTTTGCATTCGGGACATCCAATTGATAGTTGTACCCCCAATAGTAAACACATAACCCGTGGTGCTTTTCCCCGTATCCACACAACCTCCCAAATCTGCATCAGAGTAACCTTCTAAGATTACCTTCTTTCTGCTGAAACATAAAGCAAACTTAGAGGTGCCTTTCAAATACCGTAGCAGCCACTTAACCCCTTGTGCTCCTTCCCCGGATTTGACATAAACCTACTGACCACTCCCACTGCATGAGCAATATCAGGTCTCATGCAAACGATTGCATATATCGGACTGCCAACTTATGAGGATAAGGCACCTTGGCCATTTCTGTTTTGTCTTTGTCAGTCTTTGGAGATTGCTTCTTTGAGAGTTTCATGAGACTAGCTAGAGGCATGTTTCTAGGTTTTGCATCTGACATACTAAATTTTTCTAGGATTTTCCCAACATACTTCTCGTGCGAGAGCTTCAAAGTACCAGCAACTCTGTCTCGAATTATGCTCATTCCCAGAATTTGTCTGGTAGCTCCCAAATCCTTCATTTCAAATTCTATAGATAACTGCCTTTTCAGTCTTTTGATTTCTTCCATGTCAGACATGGTTACCAACATATCGTCAACATATAACAGAATGATGATATATGAAGACTTAAACTTCTTCATAAAGCAGCAATGATCTGTATCACATCTTCTGTACCAGTTATTCTGCATGAAATCATCAAACTTTAAGTACCACTGCCTTGGAGCTTGCTTCAGGCCATAAACACTCTAAGGCAGTTTGCAAACCAAATTTTATTTGCCAATCATCAGATACCTTCTGGTTGTGCCATGTAGATTTCTTCATTCAGGCTTCCGTGCAAGAAAGTTGTCTTAACGTCAAGTTGCTCCAAGTGTAGATCTTCTATAGCTACAATACTAAGGACTGTTCTGATTGTGGTCATCTTCACAACCGGTGAAAAGATCTCGTTGTAATTGACTCCCTCTTTTTGTTGGATCCCTTAACCACCAATCTAGCCTTGTACCTCTTGCTACCATCAACTTCAACTTTGACCTTGAAAACCCATTTGTTTTTCAATGCTATCCTACCTGCTGGTAGTTTAACCAAAGACCAAGTCTTGTTCTTTTCGAGGGACCTCATTTCTTCATCCATAGCTTTCTTCCACTTAGTAGAGTCTTTTAGGTTTGTAGCTTCTGAATAACATTGAGGCTCTTCATTGTCGGTCAATAGAAGATAGTTCACTGAAGGAGAAAATCTCGGTGGTCGCTTTGTAACTCTGGTAGATCTTCTTACCCAGTTTTCAGTGTCAGTAGCTTCACATTATGTGCTCCCACTATTATCAATATTCTCATTGTTTTCAGATCCTTCAGGTTCATCTGAGCTCCCACTAGCTTGAGAAATCACTTCTGATTAAGAAATGCTAAAAGCCAGACAATGTCTTCTTCAAAAATTTCATCATACACGGCTTCATCTGGTTTCTTATCCTTGTTTGAAGCATAGCCAAGTTCATCTTTGTATAGCGCTGATAATTCAGTTTAAACAATACACATAAGAATCAACTAAGAACAAGTAGATAACACTAACCGAATGATTTCTTTGCACAAATTGGGAATTACAGATAGAAGAACAAATACGTACACTGTAGCCCTAGCAAGAATTCCGTGCAACAATATTCCAAAAGTCAGATTTGTACCTTTTTACAGTATAACAATCACTATTTATACAAAAGGTCATATCTATGAAATAATTACAAATCAACCCCTAGACAAATTATTTTCATCAACTAAAATAGATTCCAACATTCCCCCCTTTGTTGAAATATAATCGGTCTTCAGTTCGATAGCCCAAGCTTCATCTCAAAACGACATATACTGTTTCTGTTTGATAGCCTCCAATTGATCTTTGAATAAACTCTACAATTAGCTTTCTATCATTAACGCTCAGAGCACCCTTCTTTGTCTTTCTCTTCTTATCGACAGCTATCTTTCCTTTCAAGCCCGTCATCACCTTTTATAAAGTTCCATCACAAAACTTATTCAACTCTATACTCCGCATAGCTCTCAGATTATGATCTTTATCTTTATAGATTGCAACTGGATGCTTGGCATTGACTACTTGAAACTCTTTCAAATTTTCAATGAACTTGATGAATCGGTTAGGTGCAGTGATATTAATCTTCCTCATACCTCTTTCAACTACAATTTGTAGATCTTGTACTAACATGAGCACCAGTTTGGTGTGCATGAAGTGAAACAATGTCTTAATTGCAAATCTACAATGTTCATTTCTTTTATTTCTGCATAACTCGTCAAAAAGATCTTCAATATCAATCAAATTCATACCAAACATATCAGCCTCTGACCTTTTCCACCAGTTGAGCCTTGTTTTGTAGAAAACTAGCATAATTCACTAGATTTGGCATATTCGACTCCAACACTCTAAATAACTTCAAAAATGTGCACGGAGCTTGCTTTTTACAAAATATATTCTTTTCAAGGTGATCTTCTAATCAAGGTAGCTTGTTTCTCTTTCTGATGTACTCAGCAGATTGTTTTGCAGATTAGTCCAACACCTTTATCTTTTTCTTCCTTATTTCATCTTCATTAAGAAGTGTCAGCATGTCAAAGATTTCTTTCTGAACAACCCTCCACGCTTCAAACCTTAACTGATGTTGTCTTTGTAAATCATCAGCCAAAATATACTCATTAAAAAACTTATCCATGATCTCAACTTCGTTTAGCTCCTTAACCACTTGAGGCATTACATTGTCCATTGGAAACGTCTCAACTTCCTGTTCTTTTATTGTAACAGTTACCTCAGGCTTTTCAACCGTCAGCGTCGGTACATCATCTTTCAAGACCTGTTCAACTAATTCTTCTTCCTCTTCTATCCTTTCAGCTCTTAATGATATTTCATTCAGATCAAACATAACGACATCATCAGACAACTCAATTTCTTTCTCAATCCCCTCAATCATTAAAGTTTGACCTTGTTCCTCATTGTCTAAGTCATCATACTCTTCAAAATTATAGATACCTGATTGAATACTTAGAGGAACTGGAACATCTTCATGTAGAATCAATTCCAGCTCACTCTGAGCATCAACAAATTTTTCCTTGAGCTCCCAGTCTCTTCTCATCCGGTCTCTATTTCTTTTTCCGGATATGTAATCATTAAAATGCCAGTCTCTTGTTCTCTAAGCTTCCTCCTCTTCTCCCCCTCCTGAGGAGCATCATCGGAGTCATCATCATGCTCATCATGTTTGCGTTTAGGAGCAGAAGCTTATTCTTTACATGTTTGTTCAAATGCAGAAATTCTCTCCAACATATCTCCCAAAGCAGTAATAACTGTACTTTCCAATCCAATCCTTCTTTCTCTTATTTCATCAAACTGATCATACACAAAATCTCTAAGCTCATCAATTGATCGTTGGGGATCTCTTTCTTTAACCCCTTTTGCAACATTCTTTCCCTTTAACAACTTTTGTATGTTTGACATTTGCTCCATCATCTCTGAGAATTGATTTGTCATTTGAGTAGATATTCTAGCAATGGCTTCATTTAGCTTGTCTTCAGTGACAAAGGGTGACATTCTAACCACTGGGTCACACAGACTTCCAGTTGACACAACAGTAGAACTTGTAAAAAGTACTTCTGTGTGGCCAGTGCTCAGAGATGGAAATGTTGTGGCTCTGACTGGACTTCCAACCACTTTAAGTGAAGGAGCAACAGATGGTTCCAACATTATGGTTGTTCTGGCAGGGACACTCAGTCGTTCGACACTTACTTCAACAAATGAAGTCGACTCAAGTGTCCTAGAGTGTATAGGATCTAATACTTGTTCTTGAGTAAAAATTGTACACCCGGGCAGCTGTGTACTGGTTTCAATATCCATAAAATCCGAAGGATTTAAGGATAGATCTTGTGTTAAATCCCGGTGAGAAAGTGAAACACCTTCTTGTTGGGAAGAAGGTAAGTGGCTGGTGGGGTGTGCACTTGTCAGTGGGATACTGACTGTTTCATTGCTAACTCTCATATGGGAGCTAACAGCAAATATGGCTAGATCCCGGCTTTCTGGGCTTAGAATCTCCGTCACACTATCCCTTGCAATCTCAGCTATATCAATTTTAGGTACCCTGTCAGGATCAGAAAATTCAATCATACCTGCACCACCCTCATTATCATCATGACCCTCATCATCATCATCTCCTTCATTTCCTCCTTCAGCAATGTTGGATAATGTTCTTTCAAAATCAATGCTTCTCTCACCACCCCTCACTTGCTCCTCTGCTCCCTCTATCTCTGATTGGTTTCCCTGAGCATCAGCCCCTTGCTGATGTTCCTGCTCTCCTAAGACTCCCTGGTTAAGAAAACCCAGTTCCTGGGTATCTATAGGTGCATGATCTATTCGATATAATTTCACACTCTCACATTCTGGATCAGCATATTTAAGAAGAGCTTCTGGAATAGGCATGTCATTTGCCTTTGGTGCATCTTGTATCCCATGTAGACTCATCATTACGTAGTCCGGACAATTTTGAGCATTTGATCTCTTCGGTATTTGCTCATTCTCTCTCAAAATGTCCCTTATCAATATTTGTATGAATCGTTGAAGCGGCATAAACTTCCTTGCTCTGTTTGTCGTTTTTGCCAAGACAACTTCCTTAAGGTCCTCCCATATGCATTGAGCATAATCGTAGTGCTTATTGAATGCAATTCCATGAAATATCTTCAAGCAGTGAATACTTCCTCTTTCAATGCCGGTATGTTTAGAAGTCATACACCTATTGACTATTCTAAATAGGGTGTACCACTCTCCATTTAATCCATTCCGATGGAACTTAGAACTTTTAGGTAAAGGTTTGGAATAGCCCAAGCAGATAAGATCATGAACCAATTCTTCATCAGACACAAAATCTTCAAAATCTGCTAAGTCTGGGAAGTTCACTATATCAATTCTTCTTGGCAAAAATAAGTTGTGACGGAGTCTGGAAAGGGTGATCTTAGCCTTGAATTGATCTATAGTGAGTTTGAAATGATGATTGCCATTAGCAGGTACAAACTTGATGGTTTGCTAGAATTGTTGCAAATAAACTTGAGGGATTGAGGGTTTGTACAACAACAGATAACCAAGAGGATGTCCTTTCAGGATGTCAACAATTATAGGATGGCTGACTTTGATAGTCTTAGGATCAAGTCTATGGTTATTATCACAGAAAGGCAGACAATATTTGGTTTTAACAAGTTAGGTGACAGGGATAGGCAATGAAGGTGATGGTCGGGTAACAGAAGCTGATTTCAATGGTTTAGAGAACAGTGTATGATTGGAGGAAGAATGTGAATCTGAAGAATAAGAAATTTGGGTGTGGGCTTACGATTCCATTTGTAACCTGTAAAAATAATAAACATGTTAGTAATGTCAGGTAAACAAATGTAATCCTGCAGATAGAATAATAAAACAATTTACTAGAAATTAGATAAATTTGTGTTTTACTGTTTAAAGCATCGGGATTCCAAACAATAATATTAAAATATTATTGTTAGAATTCCAAACTCAATCGTTAAGAGACCAATGTTATTAATACACTGATTATAAAAATTTCTTGAAAAATGTGAAATTTCTCTGAAAAAATAAAAGACCACCGCACTTACAAAATTTTTTAAAAAACGTTACACGAAACTCGAATGATTTATGAAAATCCTCGGGTGACACAGAAGTCAACTCGAATGCCACATGAAGGTTCTCGAATGATGTGTGAATCAAACTCGAATTGAACTTAGATGTTTCTCGAATGAAGTAACATCCAACTCGGATGAATAACTCTATTTCTCGAATGATTCATTGACCAACTCGAATCACATTAAAATTTTTTCGAAAGACTCATGAATCGAGTTGAAACAGATTGAAAATCATCTAAGTCCTGGACTACACAACTCGAATGAAAAATAAAACTTTCTCGAATATAGTGTGGATCCAACTCGATTAAAGATTCAATTTACTTGAATAACATGTGAATCGAGTTGAACAAACATAAAAAATGTTCTGTCTTATCTTAACCAACTCGAATGATAAGGACATTTTCTCGATTGACTCATTGATCCAACTCGAATGTAACACAAAGTTTCTCAGACCATGTTTTAACCGAGATTAATGGTTTGAAAAAATTCTAAGTCCCTAAGAGTGATCAACTCGATTAACGAACAAGAGTTCCTCGAATCATATATCATCGAACTCGATCAACATAGGATTTTTCTCGATTCATCCTTTGATCGAGTTCATACTTATTACAAGTTTTCTAAGTCCTAAATACCTCTGAAAAATTAAACATTTAATTTTAGGTATGTTTAGGCCTAACCATTTATTATTCCTTACTCGAAATTTGATTTTAAACAATTTCTCTTTACTGAACTTTATCTAGAAACATCATTTTCAACACCTAAAATCCAAATTTCAGGTTTATGAATCGAAACACACTATCAATTTGTGTAATCTGAAATAAAACTTGAAATTTGACATTCAAATTCATATAAGCTTTATGAATCGAAACATACTATCAATTTCAGTTATAAACCACAAAATCAAAAACACACATCTACACACGACAAACACACAGATATATTAAAGCCTAAAACTCGTAAAAACCAAACTGAAAAATAACAATTTATAAAAAAAGAAAACACTTACACTTGCTACACAAATCTTGAAATCTATAACTGAAAAAGAGATTGCTTCGGTGTTAAGAAAACATCGAGAGTGGTTTTGAGAAGAAGGTGAACAGTGGCCGTTCTTTTGGAAAAAGTTGAATTTGAATTCAAATTTCAAATTTATAGAAAATTTAAAATTGTAAAAAACTCCCAGCCCATTCTAAAATTTTAAAAGCGCACTCTCTCTAATAACTTTTAAGCCCATTTATTTACAAAAAAAAAAAAAAAAAATTTCACTCACACAAAAAAATAGAAGTAAAAAAATATCAACTATCAAAAAATTTAAATAACTAAAAATAATTTAAAATGAACTAAAAAATATTAACTAAGAAAAAAATAAAAGACAAAAAAATGTTGCTCCCCCTCAGATGTATACCTCATTTTATGACAGCTCCCCCTACAAAAAATCATATAAAAAATTTATCAGATAATTAAAACATTAGATATAGTTTGTGTCTGCTCCCCCTGCACATGACAATCCGAATCTGTTAAACTCAGAAAAATTAAACTTTAATATCACATGATATTAACAACAAATTTAATCAAGTAAAAAATGTAAATTTAAAATTATATTGTGTAACAACTGAATATTTAAATCTAACGATTTAACATACTCAATTTGTATACAAAAAAAATTAAATTGTTTTTCATATAAGGCTTTGGTAAACAAATCTCCTAGTTGATATTCAGTGGATACAAAATATAACTCTACCTTACCATTTTCTACATGATCTTTTATAAAGTGATACCGGATGTCAATGTGCTTAGTTTTGGAGTGTTGCACCGGATTTGAAGCTATTGCTATTGCACTTTGTGAATCACAGTAAATGGAAATCTTTTGAGGTGTAAACCCATAATCTCTGAGTTGGCTCTTCATCCACAACACTTGTGAACAACATGATGATACGACAACGTATTCAGCTTCTGCTGTTGACAGAGATACACAATGTTGCTTTTTGGATGACTAGCAGACATGTTTGTCACTAAGAAATTGTACTGCTACTGATTTGCTTTTCCTATCCATTTTGTCACCTGCATGATCAGCATCAGAGAAAGCAGTTAATGTAAAAGATGATTCCCTGGGATACCACAATCCTAAGTTTGAAGTTCCATTCAGATATCTTAAAATTCGTTTGGCAGCAGCCAAATGTGATTATTAGGATTTGCCTGATATCTAGCACAGACACAAGTAGCAAACATAATATCCGGTCTACTGGCAGTTAAATACATTAATGACCTAGTTATCCCTCAATAATGAGTTACATCTACAGGTTTCCCTGAAATGTCCTCATTGAGTTTAGGTTTAGAATCGGAGCCATGGGAGTTTTCATGGGGGTACTATTGACCATGTTAAATTTATTTAACATTACCTGAATATATTTAGACTGATTGACGAAAATGTCATCACTCAGTTGTTTTACTTGTAGACCCAATAAAAAATTAATTTTTCCCGTCATGCTCATTTCAAACTTTTGGGACATCAAAAATGCAAATTTCTTGCAAAACTCAGTATTTGTAGATCCAAATATTATATCGTCCACATATATCTGAATGACTATGAGATCGGGACCCTGACGTTTTATAAATAAGGTTGTATCCATTGCACCTTTGTTAAATCCACATTTCAAAAGATAATTTGAAAGTGCATCATACCAAGCTCGAGGTGCTTGTTTAAGGCCATACAGTGATTTGTACAAAATATATACATGATCAGGCTTCCAAGGATCAGTAATCCCTTCTGGTTGATATGTATATACTTCATCAGTTAATTCCCCATTTAAAAAAGCAGTTTTCACATCCATTTGATATACTGTTTTTATGTGCAACAAATGCTAAAAATATTTGAATTGCTTCAATCCTAGCAACTGTGGCAAATGTTTCGTTGTAATCGATTCGCTCTTGCTGGTTGTATCCTTTGGCAAGGAGGCGATCTTTGTTTCGAATGATGACACCGTGTTCATATTTCTTATTCTTGAAGATCCACTTCGGCCAATAATGGACATGTCCTTTGGTCGTTCTACCAATCTCCACACCTTCAACCTTTCAAACTGAGTTAGCTCTTCTTACATAGCCACAATCCAGTCTGCATCCAGAAGAGCTTCTTTCACTGTTTTGGCTCAATCTTGCTCAAAAAATTTGAGAAAAGACACTTGTTCATTGTAGCTCTTCGGGTTTTAAATGAGGTAGAAGGATCACCAATTATGTTTTCTGGTGGGTGAGTCCTCGTCCATTTGAATGTATGTGGGTAAGGTTGAACCGATAGTTGCAACTGGACTTGAATTTTGAGAATAACGTCGATAATGATCTCGGAAGCATCAGACTTGGATTTCAGGAAGAATACCCATGTGTATTTGAATAGTCGTCGACTATAACCAACACATATCTTTTCTTGTTAATGCTCTGTACTCGCATAGGCCCGCACAAATCCATATGTAGAACTTCTAAAGCTCTAGTTGAAAAGTGTTCAACCTCTGACTTGTGAGAAGCTCGCACCATCTTCCCTTTTTCACATGCAGCACAAAAGTGCTCCTTCTGAAATCTGAGAGTTGGTAGCTCTTTGACTAACCCACCTTTTGCAAGATTGGTTAATTCTTTGAAGTTTAGATGGGAAAGACGGCGATGCCACGCCATGATACTTTAGATGTTGCCTTGGACAATAAGCAAACATCTTTCTTCAGATTGATATTGGCTAAATCTATGGAGTACAAATTTGTTTTCCTATTCCCTGCAAGAATGTCCTTCCCTTCCCCAGATCTAATACTACACCGATTAGCCTTAAAGCTGACTTCTAATCCTTCGTCGCATAATTGGCCGATATTGAACAGATTATTACCAAGACCATCAACGTAGAAGACCTTTTGAATTGTAATTTTATCGTACTCCAGACTCCCATATCCCTTGATCGGACAGAATTGATCAATACCAAACCGTACCGTCCCATATAATTTGTCAACAAAGTTTGTGAGGGTTTCTCTCTGTCCAGTCATATGCTTTGAGCACCCGGAGACAAGGTACCACACATAATTTACCTATAAAACGATGAAAGACGTGAGGTATCCACTTATAGTTGGGTACTTTGAAATTTGGTAAATCATGTGGTGAGTCTTTAGACTTCTCAACAGATAATGTCTTCGACTTAGGAACCCACTTTTTAACAATATTTTTAGGTATCCATTTTTGTACACTTCGTTGTGGAACTGATTTTGGAATTAGTTTCTTTGGAACCTTTTTCTGTTTAAAAGTAGGAACCCTGTTCTTTGGTAACCATACAAGCTTATCAGATTTACATACAGGTTTAGCGTTCAACACATTACAATGAGCAGAATTTAAAGAAATCATATCAGCACGAGAGTATTTAGCACAGTGTTTATCAGAAATTTTATTACAGACAGAATTATCTTTCGAACTAATCCTATCAGTAATAAACTTTTCTTTTATTCTCCACTCTTGTCTAATTCTCTTATTTTTCGTTGCTTGTTGCTTCTTTCTCCAAACATTCTTCAGTGAACTTTTCACAATACAATATGAGATAATAGGAAAACGAGAATTAGTCACTTTAGAATTATTTTTATTCAGCAAAATTTTCTTACCCTGAGAAGCATATGCCTTCTTTGCTGTAGAATCCTTTGATGAAGAGGATTCACCTTTTTCAAATTTTGGAGTCACTTTTGTTTTCTCCTTTTGCTTATGTAAATCAGGTCAATTTACTAATTTAACGTTATATACTGTAGGTATTCTTTTCAGAATACTTACTGGTTCTTTCGGTTTATCAGCTTGTTTGTCATGTAAAGGTCTAACAAGTTCATCAATTTTGACAAACATCTCTTCTAATGAGTTAAAATCATAGTTCATGTACAGATCAAATTCATGTTCAGAATTAATAGAATCGGGTTTAATTGAAGGTTTCTGATCTAGCTGATTTTTCAGTTTTATTTCCAAATCTTTTATTTCAGCCTCAAGCTTTTCATTTTCAGACTCAAAAGTTTTAATTTTGATTCAAGATTAGAATTGATCTTTTCAAGAATTGAATTTGGTATATATGGCCTTTGAGTATAATTAGTATTTTCAGACAAATCATTTTCAGAACAAGTCCGAATATACTGTTCTGAAATGCAAGAAATTTGATAACTCATTCAATATGTTATAATCTACAGTATTCTGCATTTTATCTGTTCGCAACCTTTATAAATCTTCACCTGATTTCACTTCATCTGAAGCTTTCATAAAAACCATTTGTAATCCTAAATTCATATATCTAACATCATATATAGTTGGTGAACATGAAATAGCTTTTGTAAGATATTTAGGATTTGTCCAACCTATACCTAATTTTGAATTATAAAATTCCGCATATTAGGTGTCACACCCCGTTACCCCGGTTAGCAACGAAGCGTGACGTGGCGGAAGCGTAACCATAATCATAACGAACGACCACTATATGGACGTTTTCAAAATACATCGATATAACTTAAAAATATAGAAATGTTTTACATAGCCCGAAATGATAAAGTGTAGTTCGCAAATTACAGAGATTTAGATACATAATTAAATTAACCAAAATAATGCAAATAAATCTTCGAGAGTTTGAAAATGAATGCGACTCTAGAAGTACGGAAGCTTGAAAATACTTCCGATGCGGTGTACTTGCCTTAATTTCCTGAAAATACACGCTAAAATACATCAACTAAATTATTGGTGAGCTCATAGGTTTACACGTAAATATGACTTGTATGGACATCAACAGTTGAGTTTGAATGTATAAAATCATAAATTCCATGTTATGTAATACATAAAAACCATCAGGCAACCGAAACTTAATTATGAGTTTGCCCTGTGCAGTATTCCCATATGTAATACCATAATGTTAAAAGTATATGCATTCCGCCGTTAGCCGGTAAGACTAACCCGAATGGGGGACATGACTCCCGATAGATCTATCCACAATATATCCGCGCGTACAAATAAATGTAACTAACGGTTCATGATTTAAGGGTTGATGGAACCACACATGTAATACATATTAGAAATGAAGCAGTTTCTGTGTCCATATAAAAACGTAGCAAAATATTCGCGAAAAATGCAAGTTTACGTTTCTTTGATGGTTGATGCATCGGATGTGTTTAATCGAATCCTAAGTGATAATAGGGACTTAATAACTCTCATATATGATAATATGTATATATATAGGTTTTTATGTCTTAAATCACCCAACATTATAAGTTTATAAATAAAACTCACTTAAAACGTCAAGTTTATATATATACATATATATATATATATATATATATATATATATGTATATATATTTATATATAATATATGTATATATATATATATATATGTATATATATTTATATATAATTTTCCAGCTTTTCGAAGGTTTTCAGCCTACTTTGACGCTGTTTTTGACCAAGCTCCAAAACGATTTAGGCTTTGGTTTTCTTGGACATTAAACTACTATTTACATAGAATTTTTAAAGTCAAGAACGACCATTTTTCGAGGTGTTTAGGTTAGGGAAAAAGTTTGTTAAAATCCCTATGTTGGCCATTTTTGAGCTGTCAAACTTTCGGGTTCCCAAATAATATCTGGGGGTTCTAAACTCCATAATAAATTATGAAAACTTCCAGATTTTCAGTTAAGACATAGATCTAACTTTTGAGATAAGAATCAACTCATTTTGTTAAGTTATGAATTAGTTATGATTTTACAAAGTTGATGCAACATTTCTTCCGAAATTCCGTATTTCATAAACTTGAAATAACTAGTGATTCTTGTTGTTTATTCAAAGACTACTTGTATAAGACTTATAAAACACATTTATATAACTTTTTTTCATAACATTTACACTTATATGATGTGTTTATATATTTATAAACACATTTGAAGAAAACAACTTAAAAACAAAAACTAGTGATTTATAAACTTGAGTTTTTATGAAACTTGTTGTTGTTGGTGATTATATATATTATGTACGACTTATATAAGCGTAAATATAAGATGAAATAAGTTAGTATTTTACTTACTTTGATGTTTTTGAAGAATGAAAATGAGTAGAAGGTTGGATCTTCAAAGATTTCACCAAGAACACTTTAAATATTTTCAAGAACACCAAAAATTGAACTTTTTGGCATTGTGAGGGCCTTTGGCCGGATTTGGAGAGGTTCAGAAAGAGGAGTTTGTGCTTTGAATGTGTGAAGAATGAAGTGAAGTTGGGGTCTTATTTATAGAGGAGAAAAAAGGTGGTGAAATGATGAAGAATAGTGTGAGATCTTGCTTGAAATTAAAAAGGAGGATTTGATTATGAAATGTTGAGTAAAAAAAAATTCATGGTCCTTTTGTACTCTCTATGGGCCGGCCTAAGGGGGTATATTTATGTGTATTTCTATTTTTTTTATGTAAAAGTATTTAGAAATGTATTATTGTATTTCCCTTTTCTTGTAATTTCATAAATACTTTTGGATGTATTGTTTTAATGAATTGTTTTAGTCTTGCATAATTAATGTTAACTAAGTGTATTAGTATATGATTACTATCACTAATTATAATTTAATTATGTACTTATTTGAATTAATCCTTCATATTGTAAATCGATCGGATTAATTGATTTGCCGATTCATCGTACCAATGAAATTGATTCTAATTGAGTTGAATTTCTTCATTAACATTGTTAAGCACTTTGATTAATTACTAATGACCACTGATTAGGTTATAATTGCCTATTAAATACTGATTAGGTCATAGTTGCTAACCTTGTTTAATGCCGGATGTTACAGTCTCCCCCTGTTAAGGGAATTTCGTCGCGAAATTAGCTCGTGTTCTCTACTGCTTGAGTATTCGAGAACAAATGATGGTATTTTTCCCGGAAATGATCTTCGCGTTCCCATGTAAACTCAGGACCTCGTTTAGAGTTCCATCTGACTTTTATTATCAGGATTCGGCTGTGCTTTAGTTTCTTGACTTCTCGGTCCATTATTTCCACAAGTTTTTCAACGAAGTTCAACTTATCATCTAACTCCAGCTCGTCCATGGGTATGACGAGTGTTTCATCACCCAGACATTTCTTAAGGTTGGATATGTGGAAGGTATTATGTACATTGCTTAACTCGGGAGGCAGATCGAGTCGGCAGGCTACCTGGCCAATTCTTTTTGAAATCTTGAATGGTCCGATATAACGGGGATTAAGTTTTCCTCGTTTCCCAAAACGAATTACGCCTTTCCAAGGCGAGACTTTCAGCATTACTTAATCTCCCTCCTGAAATTCCAAATCCTTCCGTCGAACATCGGCATAGCTTTTCTGTCGATCCCGTGCGATCTTTAATCGATTCCGAATCTTGACTATCTTTTCTGTAGTCTCTTGGATGATCTCGGGTCCAGTGACCTGGCTATCTCCTACCTCAGCCCAACAATGCGGTGACCGACATTTTTGTCCATAAAGTGCCTCGAATGGAGCGGTCTTAATACTTGATTGATAGCTGTTGTTATAGGAAAACTCGACTAATGGCAGGTGCCTGTCCCAATTTTTGCCAAAGTCGATAACACATGCCCTTAGCATGTCCTCCAATGTCTGAATCATTCTTTCACTCTGACCATCCGTCTGCCGGTGATAGGCTATGCTCATGTACAGGCGTGTACCCAACGCCTCTTGTAACGATTGCCAAAATCTTGATGTGAACCGACTGTCCCTATCTGATATAATTGATACAGGAACTTCATGCCTTGAGACGACTTCTTTAAGATAGATTCGTGTTAACTTATCCATCTTATCAGTCTCCTTGATTGGCAAGAAGTGTGCAGTCTTTGTGAGTCGATCCACAATCACCCAAATTGTGTCATAACCTCTAAAGTCTTTGGCAACTGTGTGATGTAGTCCATGGTTATATTCTGCCACTTCTATTGGGGTATTTCTGGTTGAACCAACAATCCTGATGGCTTCTGGTGCTCAGCCTTGACTTTCAAACACGTTAAGCATTTGCTAACATACGTAGCAATGTCAGCCTTCATGTTTGGCCACCAGTACATTTCCTTCAGGTCGTGATACATCTTATCTTACCCTGGGTGAATATCATATCTTGTTTTATGTCCTTCATCCATGACTAGCTTTCTTAACCCTCCGAATTTTGGTAGCCAAATTCTGCTCATGAAGTATCAATATCCATCAGTCTTGATTTCAAACTCTTTATCCATTCCACGCAGGGCTTCATCTAGCAGATTTTCCTCATTGACTGCTTCTTCTAATGCCTCGCGGATTTGAGAGTTCAAGTTTGACTGTACAGTCATGAACAATGCCCAGACTCTCAAGGGTTTAACCCGTTCCTTCCAACTTAAAGCATCAGCTACTACATTTACCTTACCCAGATGATAACAGATCTCACAGTCATAATCGCTAAGCAGCTCAACCCAGCGACGTTGCCTCATGTTTAACTCTTTCTGGTTCAGAATATGCTGAAGGCTCTTGTGATTTGTAAACACCGTGCACTTTGTACCGTAAAGGTAGTGCCTCCATATCTTGAGAGCAAATACCACAGCTCCAAGCTCCAGGTCGTGAGTCGTGTAGTTTACCTCATGAACTTTAAGTTGCCGCGATGCATAAGCGATAACCTTGTCTCTTTGCATTAACACACAACCCAATCCATTGTGTAAGGAATCGTAGTAAACAAAATTCGTCCTCTGTTCCTTCCGGTAGGGACAGAATAGGTGCACTACACAACCTTTGCTTTAACATTCGAAATGTCGTTTCCTGATCTTCACCCCAGTTGTACTTTATGTCCTTACGGGTCAATTCCGTTAAAGAACCAGCTATCTTCGAGAAGTTTTCTATGAATTGCCTATAATAACAGGTAAGACCTAAGAATTGACAGATTTCGGTAGGTGTCCTAGGAGTTGCCCAGTTCTTAATGGCCTCAATTTTTGATGGGTCTACTTGAATTCCTTGGCTATTGATCACATGCCCTAGGATTTTGACTTCTCGTAGCCAAACTTCAGACTTAGAAAATTAAGCGTAAAAGTGTTCGTTTTCTAGAAGCTCCAAAATCAACTTTAGATGTTGCTCATGCTCCTCCTTATTTCTGGAATAGATAAGGATATCGTCTATGAACACTATTACGAATTTGTCCAAATACGGTTTACACACTCGATTAATAAGACCCATGAATACGGCTGGTGCGTTGGTCAAACCAAATGGCATCACTTGAAATTCGTAATGTCCATAACGAATTCTGAATGCTGTCTTGGGTATATCTTCTTCCCGAACTTTTACTTGGTGATAACCGGAACGCAGATCAATCTTAGAGTAAAAACAAGATCCTTGGAGTTGATTGAATAAATTGTCGATTCTAGGGAGAGGGTACCCGTTTTTGATCGTTAACTTGTTCAGCTCTCGGTAATCGTCGCACATCCTAAAGGATCCGTCCTTCTTTTTGACAAATAAGACCGGAGCTCCCCAAGGTGAGGAACTTGGTCGGATGAATCCTTTCTCCAACAGTTCTTGCAACTGATTGGATAATTCTTGCATCTCTGATGGTGCCAATCGGTAGGGTGCTCGTGCAACAGGTGCAGCTCCAGGCACCAAGTCAATCTGAAATTCTACTTGCCTTGTTGGTGGAAGTCCAGGCAAGTCTTCAGGAAAGACTTTTGGGTAGTCACGAACTACTGGGATTTCTTCGAGTCGCTTCTCCTTCGATTCCTTTTCCACTAGCTGAACTAACACTGCTTGACAACCTCTTCGAAGACATTTCAGCGTTCTTAGACCTGAGATGACGTTCATTTGGCGATTCTTTCTTTCTCCTTGGACTGTGAGGACTTTCTTTTTGTTAAGTGGTATTCTTACGACTTTCTTACCACATAAGATTTCGGCATGGTTGTCTGACAACCAATCCATACCAATAACTTCATCGAAGCTTCCGAGTTCAATAGGCATCAAGTTTATCTTAAAGGGATGATCTGCCAATTTTAGTGTGCACTCCTAAATTATACTATTTGCTTCAATCAACTTTCCATCTGCTAATTCTATGGCATAAACATTTTCTAATGGGGAAAGAGTGGCATTCAGTTTTTCACTAAACTTAGCAGATATAAAACTTCTATCAGCCCTAGTATCAAATAGCACATAAGCATACATATCATTAAGAAGGAATGTACCCGTCACTACGTTGGGATCCTGACGAACGTCGCCTGCTCGCAATACAAAAGCTCTCCCTTGAGCTCCACCATTGTTCCTTAACTTGGGGCAATCCTTCTTGAAATGCCCAGCGTTCCCATATTCAAAGAAGCTTCTTTGCGTGCCGTTGCTGTCTCCGTTGGCGTTAAACTTGCAGTCTTGGGTCAGATGACCGAGCTTCTTACACTTCCCGCAAGGGGTTGGACAGGGACCTACGTGATGATAGGTGCATCGGTTACACCATGGTTTAGTGCCGGTATAGTCTTCCTTGACTCAGTTCCGCCGACAAAAGCTTTGATTGTTTCAGGCTTTTTGGACTGTGAACCCGGACCTTTCCCCGATTTATCTTCCCACTTCCTCTTGTTTTCCCCGGCCTTGGCCTCGTTCCTTCAGGCCACTTGGTCCATCAAATTATTCGCCATTCAAATGGCGCTCTGGATAGTAGTTGGGTTGGATGCGGTAACATTTCCATGGATTTTGGGGGCGAGTCCCCAAATGTAGCGCTCAATTTTCTTGTATTCCGGAGTGACCATCTGTGGCACAGTAGACTCAACTCATGAAAACAGTTGGTGTACCCAGCTACATCCATTCCCTTCATCGCCAGAATCCAAAACTCTGACTCCATCTTTTGTAGTTCATTTCTCGGGCAATACTCGTCGGTCATCATTTGCTTTAACTCAGCCCAGGTGAGTTGGTAAGTTGTATCAATTCCGACAGACTGGGCATATGAGTTCTACCATGTTAAGGCGCCATCTTGAAGAGTGTGGGTGGCGAACTTGACCATCTCATCCTCAATGCAACCACTAACACGAAACACCGACTCCAGTTTCTCGAACCAGTGAACTAGTCCGACAGCACCTTCAGTTCCGTTGAAGTATCGAGGCTTACAACTCAGGAATCCTTTGATTCCACACCCTTTCTGGGTTGAATCAGATCCTCCCGTGGTGCGACTAGCACCTCCGTCGCCGTTTGCGGTGCTAATTCTGTTGGTTTCATAGGTGGCTATAGCTGCTGCCACTCGTTGTGCGACCAGTTGTTCTATCTCGGCGGTGTTCATAGCTCTCTTTGGAGGCATTATCTTTAAGATTAAAGAAAAGAGCATAGTGTAAGAAGTTGAGTCTTAAAGATTTAAATTTTTCTTAAGGCACAGTTCTATAATCATCAAACACAGATTCATAAATAACTTGCAATTTAATTAATCATTCGTAATTTTCTTACATTGGGGCGGGTTATTACCCGAAAATTTTTAGTCCTACACTATTACATAATAATTTCCTAACATTAAAAAGATAGAGGGGGGGGGGGGGTACTAGGTGTGGCAGTGATCGGTGGTCTCTCCCTTTTCCAATGCATTGAGGCGCTGAGTCAGCTCCTCATTACGGGCCTCGCTCTCGGCTAATCGTTGACGAAGCTCATCTAGCCTGGCCTGCTGGATGGCGAGGGCGTGCTTGTTAACCTAGTATAGATTGGAGTTTTACAACTCCTCCCGCTCTAAACGAGCTGTCATCTCTCCAATGTCTTGGTTAAGCAACCGCACTTGGAGGTCGTGCCTTGAAGACCATGCTACCAAGAGTGGTATGGTCTGTTCGGCGGGTTCTTGGGTGAGTGGTGGGGTAGATGCGGAGGATGGTCCTCCGATCTTAAAGTGGGAGGGGATTCCCTCCTCTCGCCTCCACTCTTGGAGTGTCTCGGGCATCCAGCCCCATCTTCGGGCGTTTGCCCGTCGTTGCTGTGGTGGTGGACTTGGTTGGGGAGCCGGTATGGGAATAGTCTCCTGTCTCAGCATGAAAACTCTTTTGCATGGTGTATACATCATCTTTGGGCCGTTGGGGGGGAACGGTATGGTGTGAATGATGAAACCTCCGGGTGATATGGGGTGTAGGAGAGGATCACCGGGGGTGGTGGATCCTCTCTGGTTTTGTCTTCTCCCATGGGTTCCTCCTCAATGGGCTCCTCTTCAGATTCCTCCATTGGCTCCTCGGAGGGGTCCTCTTCTTCAGACGGATCTTCTTCGGTGAAAACCTCTGTGACTTCGGGGCTCATGGGGGTGTACTCATCCTCAAAATCGGACAAGATGACGATGGTGTTGTTCGACATGTTTTCTGCTATCAAGGTGCATTTATAGTCTTTTAATTATTTACAAAATATTTTCAGAAATGAGTAAAACTTAAGTGCAGTTATAGTCTAGGGTACTAATGCAAACTAGTTCACTATAACTATGGCTCTGGTACCAATCTGTCACACCCCGTTACCCCGGATGGCAACGAAGCGTGACGTCGCGGAAGCGTAACCATAATCATAACGAACGACCACTATATAGACGTTTCAAAATACATCGATATAACTTAAAATTATAGAAATGTTTTACATAGCCTGAAATGATAAGGTATAGTTCGCAAATCACATATATTTAGATACATAATTAAATTAACCAAAATAATGCAAATAAATCTCCGAGAGTTTCAAAATGAATGCGACTCCAAAAGTAGGAAGCTTGAAAATACTTCCGATGCGGTGTACTTGCCTTAATTTCCTGAAAATACACGCTAAAATACGTCAACAAAATTGTTGGTGAGCTCATAGGTTTACACGTAAATATGACTTGTATGGACATCAACAGTTGAGTTTGAATTTATAAAATCATAAATTCCATGTTATGTATTACATAAAAACCATCATGCAACCGAAACTTAATTATGAATTTTCCCTGTGCAGTATTCCCATACGTAATACCATAATGTTAAATATATATGCATTCCACCGTTAGCCGGTAAGACTAACCCGAATGGGGGACATGACTCCTGATAGATCTATCCACAATATATTCGCGTTTACAAATAAATGTAAATAACGGTTCATGATTTGAGGGCTGATGGAACGACACATGTAATACATAATAGAAATGAAGAAGTTTCCGTGTCCTTATAAAAACGTAGCATGTATTTCAACCCAAAAATATAACATTATGAAAATAGGGGCTATGAAGACTCACCGAGCGTGTGATGGAAAAATATTCGCGAAAAATTCAAGTTTATGTTCTTTGATGGTTGATGCACCGGATGTGTTTAATCGAGTCCTAAGTGATGATAGGGACTTAATAACTCTCATATACGATAATATGTATATGTATATGTATGTATATATATATATACATATATATACACACACACACACACACACATAGGTTTTTATGTCTTAAATCACCCAACATTACAAGTTTATAAATAAAACCCACTTAAAACGTCAAGTTTATAGATATATAATTTTCCAGCTTTTCGAAGGTTTTTCGGCCTACTTTGAGGCTCTTTTTGACCAAGCTCCAAAATGATTTAGGCTTTGGTTTTCTTGGACATTAAACTACTATATACTAAGAATTTATAAAGTCAAGAATGGCCATGTTTCGAGGTGTTTATGTTAGGGAAAAAGTTTGTTAAAACACATTTATATAACTTGTTTTCATAACATTTACACTTATATGATGTGTTTATATATTTATAAATCCCAATGAAATTGATTCTAATTGAGTTGAGTTTCTTCATGAACATTGTTAATCACTTTGATTAATTACTAATGACCACTGATTAGATTATAATTGGCTATTAAATACTGATTAGGTCATAGTTGCTAACCTGATTTAATGGCGGATGTTACATTAGGTTGATTCAAATATATTGTTTAATCTGTTTGACCCCTTTTAATAAACTCATCTTCCAAAGATTTAAATTTGTCATATAGCTCGTTCTTTCATCAAATATAGAATGGTATTTCACAGAATAACTTGATGATTCTAACTTGGCTACATTCAGTTTTTCTTTTCGGACAGATATATATTGTTTTTCAGTTTCTGAATTTCACTTTGAAGTTCATTGGATTTATCTTGTAAATCTGAAACTGCTCTTAATGCTAATGCCTTATCCTTGGAAAGTTCTAACGCTAAGGCATGTTCTTGACTCAATTTATTTTCCAAAGAATGGACATTTTTCTTCTCGGCTTTTAAAGATTTTTCAAATTTTTTTAGCATGTAAGCCATTTGAGTAAGTTTCTGTTCAAGCACACAGGAATTGTCGTCATCTGAATTAGAATTAGATTGTACCTCGGGTGATTTTGAATTTTCCGAGGCATCTGTTTCATATTCATCATCTGCTTGATCTCTACTGCATTCCGCTTCTCCTGCTGCCATCAACACCATCTCCTCTTTCAGTTCGTTGTCAGAATCAGACTCCTTTGGCTCTTCAGTTTCCTCATCTGTCAGTCCCACCCAAACCTCATCCTCAGCTAACATAGCAGACTCACTGAGTTCAGAATCATTGAACACTTCAGATTTCAGACAGATATGGGCATCTTCGTCTAGAATATCTTCATCTTCGGATAGTTGGAGCCATTGGTCATCTTCAGCCATGAATGCCTTCCCAGCCTCTTTTCTTTCGCCAGCAGTGCCTTGCGAGTGTAGTACTCAGAATTCTTAACAACTGGCAATCTGCATTCTCTAGCAAATGGCCTGGTTTGCCACAGTTATAGCATTTTTGATCAGCATCCTTCTTCGTAGGCTTATCAGTTTTCTCGTATTTCTCAGCCTTCTTGCCACTACTCTCTCCAGATTTTTCATATCTGTCTTTCTTTTCATACTTCCTTGAGCCAGTCTTATATCTCATCTTGTTGTTTGTAGGATTGCGGTATAACTTTTTCTGAAATTCCTTTGTCAGCAAGGCCATGTGTTTC
The DNA here is from genome assembly GCA_020465985.1 of Centrapalus pauciflorus. Classification (NCBI taxonomy): domain Eukaryota; kingdom Viridiplantae; phylum Streptophyta; class Magnoliopsida; order Asterales; family Asteraceae; genus Centrapalus; species Centrapalus pauciflorus. Next base: position 192,767 of record JAANYP010000771.1, read on the forward strand.
TTCATCTCTTCAATCTCAGAATCAGTTGAAGAATCAGTCGAATCTGAATTTGATGAACTGCTGCGTAAAACAACTCGCTTTTCCTTCTTTAGCTTGTACTTATATTTTTTGTCAGCCAGTAGAGCTAGAGGATCAACGGTTGCCTTTTTTTGCCTGTTTCTTTCCTGACATTTTCCTTAAATCAACTTCTTGGTCGTTGTTAAGGTTCTCAAAAACCATATGGAAGTCCATATCGCCAATCTCTTTAGTTTGTTGAATTATCATTGTATATTTATCTCACTCCAGATTTAGCACGTTCAGGAATTTGACATTTATATCCAAATTGGATTTTGTCACTCCATTCCTCTTCATCTCACTTACCAGATTGACGAACCTCGGATAAGCACTTTCCAGGAATTCTCCTTCTCCCGCTCTAAAGTTTTCAAAGGTTATTAGACTGTTTCTGGCTCTATTCGTTGCTGCTTTGTCTGAACCGCGCATCAGTTTACATACCTCATCCCAGATGGATTTCGCTGTTTTTGTATTAGTCAGACTGATATATATGTCGTTCGGGATCGAAATCAGCAATAGCTTTCTGGCAGTTTTGTCTCCTATCTTTCTTCGTTTTTCTTCTTCAATTAGATTTGTGACCTCTACAGTTCTTCCGGGATATGAGGGTGCCGGTTGGTACAGCTGGGATGGTTTCAAGAAAAACAGCTGGTCCCTCAATTAGGAATTTCAACATCTCCTCAGATAGGTCATGGAAACTGATGAATTCTAGAAATCGTCCCCTCCATTGAACATATTCACCTCTGTAGAGAATAGAAAGTTTGGTTTCCGACCCCATGGCTAGTGCATCTTTCGACATAGTGACTGATTAAAAAGAATCTTCCAAGATCTTTTAAATGGATTTTGACTGAATTTGAAATGAATATGAAAAATCGATCAAACTTTTGATAAGTTGATCAAACTCGAATTAAAAGGAGTGAAACTCGATTTGTATGGGATCAAACTCGAATGATGAATAATACAACTCAAATGGAAGAATTATACAACTCGATCAAAGAAAGGATCAACTCGAATGAATAAGAGTGAAACTCGAATCTAAGAAGAATCAAAAAAATGATTAGTAATGAAACTCGAATGACACAACACTAAAACTCGAATGAAGAGTCAAACAACTCGAATGGACTTGACTTGTGTTTGATTAAAATCGAATTATTTGTGTTAAAACTCTAATCAACTTGAATTTCACTTGACTTTTGTTTAATCAAACTCGAAGGTATTTTAATCAAACTCGAATGACTTTAAAAACCAACTCGATTAAAGCAATTTCCAACTCGATTAAAACTACCTTCCAACTCAAAACGATTAATTTAAAACTCAATAATAGGAAAATTCCAACTGGATTAGAACTTAATCCAACTCGATTAATTAATGATCCAACTCGATTGAAACAAGAAAATCAGATTAATTCGAGTTTTGCCAGTATATGAATTTTTTAAGTCTGATTTTCAAATTTACCAACAAAAATGTGTGAATTGACCCCAAATTGTAATCGAAGGTGTATTTTTAACACGGAAAGACTTTTTGTGAAACCATTTTGACTAATTTCAGATCAAAATGTTTGTTTCTATCAAGAACAAACCCCTTTTTCAAAAATCCTTAAAATCAAAATAACTTTTTGTGTGTTATGAATTACGGTTTGAGATTATAATCAATCTATTCGTCTTTTAAAACCATACCTTCGATCCTATTTATACAAGCAAACACACACTGTAAATCGGCTATGAAACAGTGGGTGAAAATATTTTCAGATTTTTCAAAATCAATCAAAAAATTGCCATTTTCAGGCTCTGATACCAATTGATAATTCAGTTTAACATCACAAACACATAAGAATCAACTAAAAACAAGTATATAACACTAACCGAATGATTTCTTTGCACAAATTGGGAATTACAGATAGAAGAACAAATACATACAATGTAGCCCTAGCAATGAATTCCTTGCAACAATATTCCAAAAGTCAGATACGTACCTTTTTACTGTACTACAATCACTATTTATACAATAAGTCCTATCTATGAAATAATTACATTTCAACCCCTAAACTAATTATTTTCATCAACTAAAATATATTCCAACAAGCGCCTTTTCATTTAATGTTACGTCCTTGCTTCTAATAACCCTTTTGCTGTAATTATCCCAGAAGCGATAGCCCATATCATCCAACCCATAACCAATAAAGGTATATTTCCTTGCGTTTACTTCAAGCTTGTTTTTATATACATCTTGATCTTGACATAAGATGTTAGTGCACCATGTGTGACGATAGCAGTCTAAGTATAGATAGTCTTTTGTAGGAGATCAGGCTTTGCAAATACAAGTTATATATGTTTGATCTTGTTTGTGTTTGATGTTTACTTATGTTCGAAGATAAGTTCAAACATAAGTTCAAAGATAAGTTCAAACATAAGTTCAAACATAAGTTCAAGAATAAGTTCAAAGATAAGTTCAAGAATAAGTTCAAGGCTAGGGTTTTAACTTAGTGAAGCTAAGTTCGAATAAGTAGTAGACAAGTTTGTGGGCTTGGGCCTAAACGAACTTGTGTAAGCTAAGTTCAAACTTAACCTCTATAATTAAGAGTTAATCCGTTTGATTAAAGGACTTTTGCAGAGATTAGCATTCAGAGCTCGTATAGTGCACGTACGAACTTGTGAGATTTCAGAGAGTCGTTTCGGAGAAATACATGTGTCGGGCCGTTCGTCGTATCGGCTATCATTGTGTTCGTCTCCGGGTTTCCGTGTGTGATCGATCTGTTAAAGCCTTAACGAGGATTCCGCACTCATTGGAAGGTGTCGCGCCAAGATCAGATCCGTGAGTTAGGTGACCTTACAAGTGGTATCAGAGAAAGGTAACGAAGAAAGCTTCACATTAGTTCAAGTTTTTCAGTCGATATCAGTGTTTTTAATCTTAAAAACATTGGTTTAATCAGAAATCTTGAAAAAATCAAACTTTTGGCCGTTTCTCGAACTTGTGGCTCTCGAACTTAAGGGGGTATTAGGGTTCTTCGAACTTCTCAGAATACGTTCCTCTCAAAGTTAATTTAGGGTTTCATTCGAATTTAACTGGGTTTCGAACTTGTCAGAATCGAACTTGTCAGATTCGAAGTTGTCAGAAACGAACTTCTCAGATACGAAGTTGTCAGAAAATTAGGGTTTCTTCGAACTTACCCTAAGTTCGAACTTGATAGAATTTTTAGGGTTTTCTCAAACTTACACTCATTCGAACTTGTTGAGTTCGAACTTAAACAGATCCGAATTTAATTTACAAACGAATTTAAATTTAAATTATTCGAACTTGCATATGTTCGAAGGGTTTATTTTAAATTAATTTTTAAATTAAATTGTTTAAGTCCGAAAACAAAAAGATTAGATAGAATGTCGAGTTTGCAAAAATTCCTGGAAATGGACCATGAGGTCGGCAAAGCAAATTCTCCGCCAAAGCTGATGAAACTGGAGGATTACTATTGGTGGAAGGATAGGTTTGCTGATTTTGCTCGATTCAATGACATGCGTATGTGGATATGCATCGATGAGGGATATATTCCTCCTACGCAAGAGCTTGAAGGCCGACAAAGAGTCTTAACGTATCAGATCATGAAAGATGATGACAAGACACTTTATGAGGCAGAGAACCGAGCTTTCTCAATTATAAGAATGGCATTACCTCAGGCAATACTTCACACATTGAGGAATCATAGGACTTCTAAAGAGCTATTGGATGCTCTAAAGAAGAGGTGTGAGAGAAATCCAAGAGTTCGCAAGGGAAGAACTGAAATGTTGAAGCAGCAGTTTGTTATCTTCAAGGCCCTGAAAAATGAGACGCTCGATGAAACAATTACTAGATTTTATCATCTTCTAACTGAACTCGACAATCATAATGTTGAGTATCATGAGACTGAGAACATAGAAAAACTTCTGGATGCTTTACCGGAAAAGTGGGAGATGTACGCTGCATTACTAAAGCATGATGAAGAGAAGTATGAGACTCTCACTCTTGAAGGAGTTACTGGAACGCTAAGGGCATACAACTTCAAGTTACAGAAGAAAAAACGGGAGTTTGAACAGGTTCAAGATCCAGAGATGTATTTTGGAAAATCAAAACCGTCAATTGCTAGTGAACTGAAGTCAGGGGCCACATCATTCTTCTCTAGAGAAGAAACTACTATAGTTGAGACAGAGGACTCTAGTAGCAAGGCGTTCTTAGGGTTTTCCAAACCAGAAGAAAAACTAAATCATTCTGCGTCTACGTCTCAAGGATATACCAAGATGCGGATGAGCGCAAAATCAGCTGAAGACCATCTAAATCTTCTAGCTTCGTTTGTCGCAGCGTACAGCAATTGCGTTCAAGGGAAAATAAACGATCCAGCGTTGTGGGAAGAAGACTACGTTCAGGTAGATCCGATGACTTGGAAGAAATGGACCTACAATGGCAACTGGCCATGGTGACTCAAAGGGTCAAGCGATTCATGAAGAGAACAGGAAGAAATCTGAACGTTAGCAACAACAAGGTTGGGTTTGACAAATCTAAGGTAAAGTGCTACAATTGCCAAGGATTGAGACACTTTGCAAGAGAGTGTCAAAGACCAAAAGTGGAAAACTATCAGAATCAGAACCAAGGGAGATATCAATCTAGTGGTTGTGGGAATCAAGCAGCCATCGCTGGTCTGTTAACCAATGTGTCATCTAACAGACAGCTTGATGGAACGTATGATTGGAGTACTCATCCGGAGTCGAATGACAGAGCATTTATGGCAGAAGTAACTGAGACTGGGGATGATAGAGCTGAAGATGAAGCAGAGGACACCCAGCAGATAGATTCAAGTCCTTTGTTGGTGTAAAAGTCAGAGGAGCAAACCATTTAACAGTTTGCAGCTCAAATGGTGAATGTGGAGTCGGACCGGAAAAAGGCATCTCTAAACTTTTCTACATTCCATGATTTATGTGTTTCCTGTGCTACTTTAAATGATAGATTAAATCTAGTTCTAGAGACACATTAACAGCTCAAGTTCAATCACTAAAATCAGGTAACGCTAGTCTTCAAGATATTAAGGAAGATTTAAGGAATAAGCTGAAAGCAGATGCTCAGGACGTCATAGTTCTAAAAGAAAAGTTAAGTGAACAATGTGTCAGGATAGAACTTATGTACGAGCATGTTGAAGCTTTGACCAAAGAACTCTCTCTTAAAGATGTAGAGCTAGCCGAATCTAGGGTTAAAGTTGCTGAGGCAAACCACAAGCTTGAAAAGTTTAGGAACTCGTCTCTAAACCAAGGAAAGATCTTTGAAGCTCAACGACAGTCTAGGAAGCCAGTAGACCTAGGTTATCAAGAGAGTCCTCCACCGTTCAATAATAATTACGTGCCTCAACCTCAGGATAAAACCACTGAACCGGTTGAATCAGAGGTAGCAACAATAACTGAATCTGGAAAGGATAATTCAACTAAGGTATCTAGCACTACCTCTAAGATTAAGAAAGTCAAGTTTGTGCAGTCTACTAGTGACACTATACTAGGAGAAGCTAAACCTGTTATTGATAATCAGTAAGAGGAAGTGATCACTGTACTTGAATCGAAAGAAAATGACACTAGTGAGACACCTAAATCAAAGGGTACTTATAAGAAGCCGATTGATAAGATGTCATGCTTTAGATGTCATGAGAAAGCACATGTTGCGTCTAGCTGTCCTTATAAGAAACTGGAGTCTACACCCTCTAAACCAGAGTCTAGACCTACTGTAGGAAAGCAAGATCAACCAAGATCAGTACCTAGTATTGCTAGCACAAGTGGTTCTCAACATACCGAGAAGAATGTGAATGCAACACCTAGGATAAGAGTTAAACAAATACCGGTGTCGGTCAGACAGCAAGAAGTGATTAGGACTAATTCACGAATAGAGTTCATAGTCAGTCTAGGTTAGGACCATAACAAGGATACAGGAGTACAACACCTAGAAGGACTTACACTCCAGTTAGGTCTCATACTCCTCAAAGACAACAGACACCAGGTAGAGCGCAGGGATATAAGAATGAAATGCATTATAATAGAAACTCTAGAGCTCAACTGCAAATCACAGCCCAAAGGCCAAGAGTGAATCTTAAACACTCACCACCACAACAGGTTCTCAATCAAAAACCCATGTCACCTGAAAGGAGAGATGGGTATTTGAATGAGTTCACGTATGTGGATGAGAATGGTATTACCAAGTCAGTCATGGCTTGGGTTACCCATGATAACTAACTTGTTTTCATTCATGTGCAGGAGCTAACTACAGGTCTAAACAACAAATGGTTCGTCGATAGTGGTTGCTCTCGTCACATGACTAGGGAAAGGAGTCTTCGACTCACAGACTTCAAGGGAGGGAACAAGGGATTTGTATCATTCGCTGGGAACAAGGGAGGCCATATCACTGGAACTGGAGTGGTCACTAATGGGACAGTCACACTTGATCAAGTTTACCATGTTGATAAACTTGATCACAATCTCATTAGTGTATCTCAGATCTGTGATAAGATGAATTCAGTGATCTTTACTGAACATGAGGCGTTAGTGCTGAAGCCAGGATTTAAAGTACCTGAATAGTGGATCATGATGAGAGCCCCAAGGAAGAATGATCTGTACATGATGGACATGAACATATCAGACTCTTCGATGCAAACAATTTATCTACTATCTAAAGCTTCAGAATCTGAATCTATACTATGGCACAGACGCATGGCACACTTGCACCTAAGGAAAATGAACTACATTACGAAAATGGTTTGGTGCAAGGTGTTCCACTGAAGAGTTTTTAGTTCGATGAAAAGTGTGTCCCGTGCAAGAAAGGAAAACAACATAAGAAGTCACACTTCGGTCCAATCACCAAAAGGAGCATAGGTGGTAGTTGGTATTGTTTAGTTATTACTGATGATTACTCACGTTTCTCTTGGGTTTTATTTTTAGGTACAAAGGATGAAACAACTGGAAAGCTGATTGGGTTCTTAGACCAAGTCGAGAACTCATACGGGACAAGGGTAAAACGTATCAAGAGTGATAACGGAACTGAATTTAAGAATGCTGTAATTGGTGTATATTGTCTATATAAAGGCATAGTGCATCAATTTAGTGCACCTTATTAGCCATAACAAAATGGGGTGGCAGAACGTAAGAACAGAACCTTGATTGAGGCAGCAAGGTCCATGCTCTCGGATTCAAAGCTTCCTACAATGTTTTGGGGGGAGGCAGTGAATACTGATTGTGCTGAAAAGAACTTGATAAAACTGGTAAAAGTTGCAACGGAAGACAATAATGCAGATTTATTCACAAAAGCATTTGATAAGTCAGGCTTTGAATTGTTAATTCAACTAAATGGCATGCGTAATCCAGAGTAACTTGACCTTAGTAGTTTTTCTTTCTTTTTATATTAAGTTATTAGTTTAGTTTATCAACTTATTTTTCTTATAAATGAAAAACAAAAGAAAAAAGAGAGAAAATCATGAAAAACCTCAAAAAAGAGAATTTAAAAAAAATGAGTTAAGTCTTAGAATCATAGGTTCAAAGTGACGAAAATTAGCACAGTCTAACAAACTCTAAGTGTTAAGCTTTCACACATAATGTACCTTAAAATCTAAGTGATATACACATTCTTGTATGATGTGATTGGTAGGCAAAATACATGAAGGAAATCCTAACAGCTAATAAAATAATCAAGAAAATGTCATATGTGTAACTAACCTAGATGTATGACCAAAAGGTCTTAATTTCTATGTTAGAGACATATAGACAATGATTATGAATGAGGTACGCAAATTTGTCTGGGGGATGTATAGCAACATCAAAATACACGTTAAACAAAGAAAGAAAAGGTTTTTTTATAGAAAAGGGAAGTCAAAACAAGTCGCTTTGTTGTACGTGAGTACAGACCTGTCACCGCTTCACTGCTGTCTTGCTAACATAAGAGGAACTCTAAGACAAGCTATGACACTCTGTTGTATGTAAATACAGAACTGTGTCCGACGTTTGCCTTTTAAAGAAAATTTGCAATACCAAAAAGTCATAATAATTGTGTGTCTGCCTTGATCATAGAAATATGTCTAAGTATGGGACACGTAAGGTAGTTTCTTGATAAATTAAAAAGCAAAAGGAATTTCCAAAGTGTTGAATGTTTAAAAGGGAAAAAACATATCGACAAGCGACATGGAATTTATATCACGACAAATAATTAAAGGAATAAAAAATTCCTAAGTGTGAAAGTGAAATACTAAAAGTGCGTTTTGACACCGCTATCTGATTGAACCTTCTTCGACTATCTCACAAAAATATTCTGTTAGTGTATTTTTACCCTTAAATTATTTTTGAGTTAATGTAATTCAATTTTATTTTATTTTATTTTTAATTTATTTTCCTTAACTTTTAATAAATAGGAAAAAATTCAAAGTTACTAGGATGCCTTTTTTAGTTGAAGAAACAATATTGCGTGATAATTTGTTGCTTAGTGTGAATGTTTTGCAAAGTTGGAAAAATTCCGTTAGGTGAAAAAGTTGAAAAAGTTGGATTTTATTCAATAATTTTCAAAATATTTAAGTAAGTTCGAATACCATACAAGTTCGAATTTACATTAGAACTTGCTGGAAGTTCGAACCTAACCTAAGTTCGAAGGTGGTTGGATATAAATAGGCCAACAGTGCTTCACTTAATTCATCTACCCTCGAATTTAACCTCTCGAACTTACCAGAGCGATCCCGAACTTGTCACTCGAACTTATCGGTCAATTCTTGATTTTGTTCCCTGTTTCTCGAAGTTTGCCATTGTTTCTCCAATCTATCTACACACTTAAGTGTATTGAACCAACAATAACTAAATAAGTGTATGATTAGGACTTTTTAGTGGCTAAATCACAAGTTTTAAAAGCAACAACCTAAAATTAATGATGCATAAACCTAATTATAACCCATTGAGACTAGATTTTACAGTTAATTAAGTCTAAAAGGGTTGAAATCATGGTTTTCAAGTTTACAGTGTCCGAATTCGAACTTGTTCTTCAGGTTCGAACTTGTCAGGACTTTGAACTTGTCAAAAATATCTATAAGTTTGAAGTCAGATATGTTCGAGTAAGGTTCTCGAACTTAAATAAGTTCGAAGGTCAAAAGACATTTCAAACTTAAATAAGTTCGAATGTGTTATAGTCTCGAATTTATGTAAGTTCAAATGTGATAAACTTCGAACTTAATCAAGTTCGAATAACATAATTTTTTTTTTAATTTCTAACATTTTAATTGTAATTTGTGTGCAAATATGGGAGACCGTGCTTTCTTCAATAAACATAATATGGTGATGGATGTGGACCTTCAGCTACAAGAGGCTCAGCCGTATCGGCAAATTATTGAGTTCCTGTCACATTCGAGGGTGGCCTATGCGTTGACGCACAATCAGCCAATCATACTTACGTATGTTCGACAATTTTGGCAGCATCTGCAAGTTGACTGCACTGTTACCCCTACAGTTCTCCGTACAAGAGTAGGTGGCCATCCGATCGCATTCTCTGCTGATCTTCTCCGAGCAATTTTGCAACTGGGAACAGTTGATCAAGAAACCGGCCCGATTGACTTTCCGGCTCCAATAAGGCAGGTTGTCTTCCTAAGAATGGGTTATGCACTTGATAGAACCAAGCCTTCATACGTTAAAAGCGACCTCATTGGCTAGTTGAGATATTTGGTCCATGTGATCATGGTTTGCTTTGCTCCCAAGAAGGCGGGTTTCGACACAATGGTGTCCAACCTGCAGTCAGCATTGATCTCACTCGTCTACAATAAGAAGTTCTGCTTCTCAGATATGTTCTTTGGGGAGTTTGTCCATCAAATTTATGCTCCCACCCTAGAAAGATTTCTCATGTATCCGCCTTTTCTTGCCAGACTTACCGACGCTACTAGAGCAAACTGGCGTAGCAATCATTGACAAGAGAATTTTTTCCGACTACCAGTCCACAGTGCGCGAAGGGGTGACCAAGTAAGGCCACAGGTGGCTCCTCTCTTTGGTGCCGTTATAGAACCGGATTTCGTTTCCCCCGAAGGCGATGATTGGGTAGGTGATGCACCTCAACAACAACCTCAACCGCAATAGTCTCCACCACAACAAGCACCGGCTAGGCGAGCTCCGGTTTCTAGGACAACTCCACGTCCACGATCAATTGAAGAGGCAGCTGGGCCATCAACGTCGGCACCACAGCCTGATCAGAGAGAACAAACGTTGCAAGACATATTTGAGCAAGGAGCAGCCGCCTAAGAAAATATAGCAGAACAGCTGGTATAAGATATTTTGGAACGTCCTCATGACATGAATGAAATATTTAGGGAGATTGACGAATATCAGCCACCGGTTGTATCTAAAGGAACCCACAGTCGGGAAGAACCAACAGAAGGTCAGGGAGGGACCGCTTCTGATCTGAATCAGACTCGAGTTCAGACGAGGACGAAGCTGAAGCTATTAATCCAGCAATTTCTTTCGAAAGATATGGCTCCAGAGTTGTTCTGAGCAGAAGGAAGATGACACGTCCGGCACTTCGTGATGATGATGAAGGCGATGCGGATTTAACTGTTGTTCATCAGGGAGCTCCGTCTACTTGAACTGTTGTTCCATCTGCCGCAACCACTGCTCCATCCACATCCACTTCGACTCCATCCACTTCCACGACATTTTCTGACAACAAAGCGGTTAACAGAGTTGAAAAGCAAAGTAGACTTCCAGACAGTCCAAATATTTCAGCTATCGCAAGCCGTAAACGAGTTGCAGCAACATAACTCAAGACTGGAACAGGAAAATGCGCAATTGCAAACAAAATTGGTTGCTCAACAAGAAGCGATGTCAGCTCAGCAGTGTCAAATTCTAACTCTGCAGACCCTGGTTGAGCAAATAATGAAAGATATACAAGCTCAGGGGGAGAGTAGTTGTAGAGGAGATGAGCTAAGGGGAGTTCAGGGGGAGAGGAGTTCTTCCACGTGAGACTGCTCAGCAAGCTGAGATTCAGGGGGAGCCTGGAACATCTAGTTCAGGAGCAGCTCAGGATAAAGGCAAGGCTCCCGAAGCATCAGAATTAGTCAAACAAGAAATGCTGAGATGAATTTTGATTTTGAAGATGATCTGGAAGAACTCGAAGAAGGAGAGTTCATCCCGGAAAATGTTCCCGATTGGAGCCAAACGATGAAATTTTTGTTGATGAAGAAGACGAAGCTGATGAAATCGTCATTCAAGGTCAAACAATCACAGAGAATTATGTAAATACAGACCAGAATCCGATATCTTGACATTCTGAAGTCAACAATAAATGATGAATCGGATGATGATGCAACTCAAGAAACAGATAAGGAGCTAACTAATGAAGAAAAGAGACAGCTTTGGTTCAGAAAAAAGGAAAAGAAGACTGAGTTAGCTGTGAAAGAGAAAATGAGATTGCCAAGCCCAGGAAAACTATCTGGAGGCATTCTTAATTGGTTTTTCGAAAGAGAATTGCAGCTCTTTGTGCTTAAGAAAAGAGATGGGCTCCAGTATCTCAAGAGAAAACTAAAAGTCTTCAATACATTGCCTAAAGTTGAAGTAAAAGAACTGGCATGGAAGAATCTGATCAACGTAGGAGACGACCAGTATGCAGAAGTGATAGCTAGAATTATTAGAAAAGAAGGTCGGTCTGGAAGGTTTGATCGAATTAAGCCAAGGGAAGGAATGAGAGTTATGGATGAGTCAAGGATAGATCCATGAAACCGGAAAGCCTTGGATGAATATGTTTTACAAGCCGGTTCGATGCCTAAAGAAGGTTCCATTGAAGCCAATGCCACAGGATGTTCAGACAAATATGAAGTGGTGGTTCGTTGATAATGAAACAGCCGAGGCAGTTATGGAAGATCAAGACGAAAGAGTTATTTTGAAAGTGTATGACCATCTGCACCTTGTAAATCTTTCTTAGGCGACTTGCTGAAGCTTCATGAGCAACCAATCTATAATCACGAAGGCTGGAGATCAGAAGGCAAAAAGTACCAGAAAGTTGTAAAGGTTTGTGTAGAACAGGGATTGTATGCTGGTATCATTTTGAATAAGCCTAGTTCTATAGATTAATTGAATATCTAATTAGAAGCTGTCGTCAAGGGGGAGTCTGTTAGTGCACCCTGTGTGACGATAGCATTCTAAGTATAGATAGTCTTTTGTAATAGATCAGGCTTTGCAAATACAAGTTATATATGTTTGATCTTGTTTGTGTTTGATGTTTACTTAAGTTCAGAGATAAGTTCAAACATAAGTTCAAAGATAAGTTCAAAACATAAGTTCGAGAACAAGTTCAAACATAAGTTCAAGAATAAGTTCGAGGCTAGGGTTGGAACTTTGTAACAACCTAGTCTTTAGCTAAGTTAATTGTCTGATTATCGAATCAATAATGTAATTTTATTACATTATTTGAATTATAATTTAATTAAGTTATGAAATATTTAATTGAATTATATAAATATTATGAATTATGATAATTATTAAAGATAATTAAATAAGAGAGATGTAAGATACAAAAGTATTAGTGGGTTAAGTAGCAAATATAACTAGTTGAAGTATATAAACGTAATTTAAGATCATTAATCTCTAATCTGACTCTCTCTCTAACTTTCTCTCTCTCTACTTTCTCTCTCTACTCTCTCTTTATTTTCTCTCTACTTCTCTCTAAGATTTCTCTTAAATCAACCGGCCGATTATCAAGTTCTATACGTCATCGGAAAGGTCTCGAAGAATACTACAAGAATATACAGTTGCATGTGTGATTTCGTACGAATTTGAGGTAAGAAATCGAACTTTTAAGCTTCTATATTTTTCGGTTTTTCGAGTTTACCATCTTTCTTTCTATTTAAGCTATCTTAGTTGAGTATTAACTAGATTTTTGATAGATGATATATGATATAATCGAATATAGGCTTAATACTTAGTATATTCATGATTTTAAGCTTAGAAATACATGTTTTAAAGCTGTAAAAGATGAACAAATTTGAGATGCCAAGAACAAACTCGAATATAGCTAAAATCGAACCAAGAATTCGGTATTGACCCTAAATTCGAAAATGGGTTCGAATTTGCTCATCAAATTCGAATGATGGATTCGAATTTAGCATAAGAGTTCGAATTTGATCATTAAAATCGAAGGAGGCTTCGAATTTGGCCTATGATCGATTTTGTAGCTTTCGAATTTAACCTCCATGAATCGAATTTAAGTACTAAATTCGAAACCCCATTCCTTAAATGATTATATATATGAGAAATGGGTTATAAAATCCAATTGAAAGCATATGATGTTCTTAAATTATGAAATGAGTATCATGATTAAGTGAATACAAGTTTTGAGTTGAATAATAGAATGAAATGATTGAGACTTTTTTTTCTTTATTCTGATTTTATTGGCATTCTGATCTTGAGCTTATTGATATATTATCATAGTATATTTACTATGATTTGTTGAGCTGAGCATTTCTTCTTCCAGCTTCTATTCTTTGATGAGTCATTTGATTGTTAAGCTTAACACCACCACTATTGCTCAGTGTTGGGTTAATGTTAGGCTTATGATGTGTTGATTTACATGATGAAAGCACAGAGGGTAGCTAGAGCTGAGCATTCTGATGATACCAATATAGCAATTACTGGTAGCTAGCCCAGTACGTGTCTGATCCCCACTAATGATGCATGTTTATGGAGTTATCATCATCCGAGTATTCCTTACGAATTTGTCTAAAAGTCTCAAGAGCAACAACAGTTTTATAATTGGGAGCTGAGCAAAGTCGCGCATCAAAAGAGCATTAATTGGCCAATTTCCCTTCAAGATTGAGCTGTGCATGAGCCTAGTGCAGTGCATAAGCAATAGAGCTGAGCCGTGCATGAGCCGAGTGCAGTGCATGTGCTTCCGCGTTCATAATTGCATGTTAAATGTGAAATTCTACATTCTCACTAAGCAAAGAAGCTTACCTCGTTGTTGCATTATTTTTCAGGTAAAGGTGAAGGATTGGCTGGACCTAGTTCATAGGTCAGGACTCTGAAAGAGCTTGAAGTGCTTTAGAACCTGTTTCAACATCTTGGTACTTGATTGATGATTTAGCTTTGGGGTTCGGGGCTAGTTTACATTTGTGCTTTGATGAAATAGTTTAGAAGTCTGTACCTTATTACCTAAAATTGTCTCTGATTGTAATTAACTTTAATTCCGCACTGTTAATTTTATCTTAGTTTCATGATTCATATTGCATTGCTACTGGGCCTAAACTTAAGACCTTTGAGAAATCTTGGGTCTTACAGGATGGTATCAGAGCAATAGTTTGAGTGAATCATTGTATTACGTGTAATACATGATCTCAAACTTGTGCAATGCTATAGTATCAATCATGACAGGATGGCTTGAACTAAGATAGGTTTCAGAGACTAGTAGGACGGGGCATGAAAAGGGTACAATGTGATGCACTAATGAGCTAAATATTTAGTAATTTGAATTTCAGAGCTATGTCAGGAGAAGGTGGACCATCAGGTGGCATGACCCCAGAGCAAGTCCTGGAAATGATGCAACAACTAATTACCCAGAATAATGAGCAACAAAACAAGTTTATGCTAGAACAAATTGAATGAATAAAGAAAACTGAAAAGAGAAATAAACATAAAAAGAAGCAAATTGAACAGTCTAGCGAATCGGAATCCGATAATGAGCATGTCAACCAACGAGTTGTGCAGCCAAAAGGCTGTAGATTCAAAGATTTCAAAGCGAGTGGTGCTATAACGTTTGAAGGCACAGTAAATCCAATTCAAGCGTTAGATTGGGTAAGTCATACTGAAGAGATCTTCATTATCTCAGAATGTCCGGACCGCAGTAGAGTTTAGTTTGCTACAGCACTGTTCGTTGGAGCTGCTAGAGCCTGGTGGAAAACACAAAGGAGCATCTATGGTGAGGAAGCAATTATGACATTGGACTGGGAGCAGTTCTTGGAGATGTTCAACACCAAATACTGTCCAACAGACAAACAAGACGAACTCGAGATGCAGTTGATGCAACTGAAACAAGGAACTAAGACCGTTGATGAATACGAGCATGAGTTCTCGAGACTTTGCGGCTACTCGTCGTATCAAGTAGCAACAGAAGAGTGTAAGATAAACCGATTCAGACCAACATATAGAAGACAAATGAGTAGCATAAAATTCAAAACGTATCTCAGTATTGTGGAAGCAGCAAGGATGGTGGAGCGGGAATTCACAGATTCTAATTGTGAACCTGTTATGATGGCTATAAGTCCTACATGTCCATCTCCACCTAAGAAACAGAAATCCAGTAGATTCTTTGGTTCATCAAAGTCCAGTCAGCAGCAGTCACAAGCATCCTCTACACCTCAGAAGACTAGAGTCTATTCCACACAGTCAGGAGCACGACCGGGTAAACGTTGTAACAAATTTCATAGTGGACACTGTAACCCTAGAGATGTGACGTGTTACACTTGTAAGCAGATTGGACATGGAAGTGATGAATGCCCAGAAAGAAACGACGTATGCTACAACTGTGGTGAGCGTGGACATTATGCCAAGCATTGTCCAAATGCACGCATGCTTACTATTCAGGAACAACCAGTTGCCAGAGCAATCCAACAGATTACTACAATGATACCTACAGCATAGGTGCGAGCTTTCCATATAACTGCTGAGGATGCTGAGGAGACACAAGAGACGCCAAAAGACCCCAATGGTAACTAAATTTCTTATATAAATAAATGATTTAATTCCGTTGCCAGCTGAAGTTCAATTCTAAAATAAGTAGTGAGTTAACTGTACAACCCTGTCATCGATAGTGAATAATGCGGATGACATATGGGTTGTATCAGTTGAAGTTGCGATACAAATACTTTTCCAATCAGAAATTATACCTATAAACAATATAGGCATTGTAATCTGAATCATGTATGATTCAAAAGCTCTAAGAAATCAAAATATAATCCTAAACATAAGCTACTTCGTAAATCCTAGTAATCAGAAAGATTACCGCATGTCTTATAGACAGAGGTAGAAGTTGCTGATCCAATAAATATTAATGAGAAGAATATTTGAATCAAGTAATTAAGCACCGAATGACAACTTAAATTGAAATCAAAGAAGTCAGAGGCACAAAGCAAGAATTGCAAGGGAATAAACTGAAATTTTGTAAAGTCAAGCGATTGGCCATAAATGGCCAATGAAATGCCCGTATATGCCAAAATAAATGTGAGAATGGATTCTCACTATGTCGACGCGAGACTAGTGAGAAATCTAATATGGAATTCCTATTCCACCTAACTGCATATAAAATGAAAAGTTTCCACCAAAAGAGTAAAGTAATTTTAAATTCAAAAATTCACTAATGAAAAGTCAAACATAAGTCTATACATATAATTAAACAGAACCAAAGGTTATTGCTTTGTCAAAGCCCT
Organism: Centrapalus pauciflorus; assembly: GCA_020465985.1. Taxonomy (NCBI): domain Eukaryota; kingdom Viridiplantae; phylum Streptophyta; class Magnoliopsida; order Asterales; family Asteraceae; genus Centrapalus; species Centrapalus pauciflorus. The sequence continues at coordinate 209,238 of JAANYP010000771.1, forward strand.
CTTGACCGAATTGCACAGTGAACTAATAGAGGAAGGCAATGACGATAAAGTAGAAGATGATGTAAATGGTCATGGAGACGGTTTTGGAACCCTGGTAACTCGAAACCTGACTTCAATAACAGAATCTGCCGTCATGTCTAACGAATCACACCGAGAAAGCCTAAGTAAATTGTCGATTTCTATCAAAATCATTTCCTTGGAATTCGATTCTATATAGCATTTGTTTTCCATGTCGTTAATATTCCTATTCGCTGGAAGATTTGAAAGCGTATGATCTTTTCGAGTTCTTGATCATGTTTGACTTGCCTGAAATATCCATCAACTGCTGAAACCGTTGCGAAGAAGATGTGGTCGATTGTAACTCCAATTTTTGATTCTCTGTTCCAACTCCTGTTTTGTTTGGCGAGCTTTAAATGCAGCATTTCAACATTTTGCCTCAATCTCTCATTCTCGGCTTTTTAAACACTCGATCATCTTGGAGAATTTTGCTTCTCGAGAGGCTGCTTATGTAAAGGATTTGGCGGATATGGCAGCGCAATTGGAGACCAAGGTAGGTGAGGTGGAGTCGTTACACGAAGAGTTGGCTCCGGTTGTTGCACCGGAGGATTGATTCCATTTGTTTGTCACAGCAAAGATAATTATAAGTATTTATAGCAAGTCAGCGCAAATCAAAAATTGGCTAAGCGATTGATGATTGTAACATCATCAATAAAAGAAACATAAAAGTACAGATATCAGACTCCCGAAAAGCTCTGTAACTATTACAAGAGCAAATGAAAAGAGATATGAGCTAACTAATATATAGAGATGCTAGCCGAATCGAATGAGATATAAAATTTAATCTCAAAAGTCCACAATGTGAATATATAACTGATAAATCAGAATTCCTAAAATGATCAACGACCATTACATAACAGCGAAACATTGAATCAAATTTGAACTCCGAGGAGAAATTTGAGTTTCTTGTACTTATGAATCTCAAAGAAACATAAATCATGAAATACAGATGGTGCTCGTTCAGTGGAAACACCACAAAGTTTCGCATCAGTCTTGGGAATCAAGAGATATCATAAAAGCTATTTACCCAAGTCTGTTCGAACAAAGCTAACTTCGAGGACGAAGTTTGTGCGTGGTGGAGCCCATTCTGTAACAACCTAGTCTTTAGCTAAGTTAATTGTCTGATTATCGAACCAATAATGTAATTTTATTACATTATTTGAATTATAATTTAATTAAGTTATGAAATATTTAATTGAATTATATAAATATTATGAATTATGATAATTATTAAAGATAATTAAATAAGAGAGATGTAAGATACAAAAGTATTAGTGGGTTAAGTAGCAAATATAACTAGTTGAAGTATATAAACGTAATTTAAGATCATTAATCTCTAATCTGACTCTCTCTCTAACTTTCTCTCTCTCTACTCTCTCTCTCTCTACTTCTCTCTAAGATTTCTCTTAAACAACCGGCCGATTATCAAGTTCTATACGTCATCGGAAAGGTTTCGAAGAATACTACAAGAATATACAGTTGCACGCGTGATTTCGTATGAATTTGAGGTAAGAAATCGAACTTTTAAGCTTCTATATTTTCGGTTTTTCGAGTTTACCATCTTTCTTTCTATTTAAGCTATCTTAATTGAGTATTAACTAGATTTTTGATAGATGATATATGATATAATCGAATATAGGCTTAATACTTAGTATATTCATGATTTTAAGCTTAGAAATTCATGTTTTAAAGTTGTAAAAGATGAACAAATTCGAGATGCCAAGAACAAACTCGAATATAGCTAAAATCAAACCAAGAATTCGGTATTGACCCTAAATTCGAAAATGGGTTCGAATTTGCTCATCAAATTCGAATGATGGATTCGAATTTAGCATAAGAGTTCGAATTTGATCATTAAAATCGAAGGAGGCTTCGAATTTGGCCTATGATCGATTTTGTAGATTTCGAATTTAACCTCCATGAATCGACTTTAAGTACTAAATTCGAAACCTCATTCCTTAAATGATTATATATATGAGAAATGGGTTATAAAATCCAATTGAAAGCATATGATGTTCTTAAATTATGAAATGAGTATAATGATTAAGTGAATACAAGTTTTGAGTTTAATAATAGAATGAAATGATTTAAGAAATATTTGACCATATTCATCTCAATATAGTTAAATATGAGACTTTGAGATTAGAGACCAATGAGCGAACACTGAATATATTATTCAAGATGATTCAAAGGCTAATAAATATCAGAAATGATATGATTAACAGATTGAGCAACAAGTAAAATGGCAAGCATCTGAAAGTCTGATATAAGTCAGATAGTGGTTCTAATCCACTACAGATTGTGAGCAACAGAGCCAGAGCCAGTGCCCAAAAGTGAAAGTGCACAATTAACCAGTAACTGTGAGTTGTAGATTTTACTTTAACTGCAAATTATGTGAATTGAGACTTTTGTTGCTTTATTCTGATTTTATTGGCATTCTGATCTTGAGATCATTAATATATTATCATAGTATATTTACTATGATTTGTTGAGCTGAGCATTTCTTCTTCCAGCTTCTATTCTTTGACGAGTCATTTGATTGTTAAGCTTAACACCACCACTATTGCTCAGTGTTGGGTTAATGTTAGGCTTATGATGTGCTGATTTACGTGATGAAAGTAGAGAGGGTAGCTAGAGTTTAGCATTCTGATGATACCCATATAGCAATTACTGGTAGCTAGCCCAGTACGTGGCTGATCCCCACTAATGATGCGTGTGTATGGAGTTATCATCATCCGAGCATTCCTTACGAATTTGTCTAAAAGTCTCAAGAGCAACAACAGTTTTATAACTGGGAGCTGAGCAAAGTCGCACATCAAAAGAGCATTAATTGGCCAATGTCGCTTCGAGATTGAGTTGTGCATGAGCCTAGTGCATAAGCAATAGAGCAGAACCGTGCATGAGCCGAGTGCAGTGCATGTGCTTCCGCGTTCATAATTGCATGTTAAATGTGAAATTCTACATTCTCACTAAGCAAATAAGCTTACCTCGTTGTTGCATTATTTTTCAGGTAAAGGTAAAGGATTGGTTGGACCTAGTTCATAGGTCAGGACTCTGAAAGAGCTTGAAGTGATTTAGAACCTGTTTCAACATCTTGGTACTTGATTTATGATTTAGCTTTGGGGTTTGGGGCTAGTTTACATTTGTGCTTTAATGAAATAGTTTAGAAGTCTGTACCTTATTACCTAAAATTATCTCTGATTGTAATTAAATTTAATTCCGCAGTGTTAATTTTATCTTAGTTTCATGATTCATATTGCATTGCTACTGGGCCTAAACTTAAGACCTTTGAGAAATCTTGGGTCTTACAAACTTAGTGAAGCTAAGTTCAAATAATTAGTGGACAAGTTTGTGGTCTTGGGCCTAAACGAACTTGGTTAAGCTAAGTTCGAACTTAACCTGTATAATTAAGAGTTAATCCGTTTGATTAGAGGACTTTTGCAGAGATTAGCATTCAGAGCTCGTATAGTGCACGTACGAACTTGTGAGATTTCAGAGAGTCCTTTTGGAGAAATACACGTGTCGGGTCGTTCGTCGTATCGGCTATCATTGTGTTCGTCTCCGGGTTTCCGTGTGTGATCGATCCGTTAAACCCCTAACGAGGATTCCGCACTCGTTGGAAGGTGTCGCGTCAAGATCAGATCCGTGAGTTAGGTGACCTTACATAAGAAACATAACCGAATACTTTCAAGTGTTTAAGAGATACCTCTCGACCTTGCCATTCTTCTTTAGGAATCTTGAAACCAAGAGGGAGTGACGGTCCATGGTTAATGAGATAAGATGTTGTGTTAACTGTATCAGCCCAGAACATTTTTGGTAAACCTGCATGTAATCTCATGTTCTTTGCCCTTTCATTGAGAGTTCTTTTCATTCTTCTTGCAACCCCGTTCTGCTGAGGTGTTTGAGGAACCGTTTCAACATTCTGATTCCATGCTCGGCACAATAATGGATGAACTTTTTGCTACTGTACTCACCCCCATTATTTGACTTCAAGCATTTAACCTTAAGACTTGTTTCATTTTCAACTGCAACCTTCCGCTTCTTAAAGGTGCTGAAAACCTCGTATTTGCATTTGAGAAAATAAACCCACACTTTTCTGGTGGAATCATCGATGAAAGTAACATAATATCAAGAACCTCTTACAGAAGAAAATGAAGTAGGACCATAGACGTCAGAGTAAATCAGATCCAACTTTCTGGCCTTGGGTGGTTGACCCATCTTTGCAAATGAAACTTTCTTTCACTAGCCTAGGACACATGGTTCACAAAAGTAAGTAATAACACCTTTCAGGTTTGGAATTTTACCTTTTGAACCTAACATCTTCATTCCCTTCTCACTCATATGCCCAAGTCTTTGGTGCCATAGACTAGACGCCTATGATTCTTCAACTGCTGCATTTGCTCACTATCAGAAGTCTCAGCCATGTAAAGCGTTCCTTGTTTCTTTCTGCGAGCGACAACAAGATTCCCTTTCGTTACTTTCCACTGGTGGTCACCAAAACTCAGAAGATGGCCTTCATCATCTAGTTGTCCCACAGACATCAGCATCCTCTTTAAACCCGGAATGTACTTAACGTTCTTTGACGTCCAGTTCGTTCCTAAAGGAGTCTTTAGAGTCTTGTCCCAACACCTGTGATGTCAAGTGTTTTATTATCAGCTAACCTTACCTTGCCATAGTAGTGCCGAAAATTATGCATTACTTCCTTGCAATCACTAGCATGAAACGAAGCACCCGAATCCATAATCCAAGATTCAATCGGACACTCCACACAACAAATCAGTGCATCATCAAACTCAGCTGCAACATTTACCTCCTTTTTGCCTTTGTATATCACTGCGTTAGTACACTGACTTTTAAAATGACCCACCCCTTTACAGTTCCAACAGGTTATGTCTTTTCAAGGTCTAGACTGACTTTTTCTTTTTGACTTTGATCGACCTCTGTTGTTACCCCCCTGTGTTGTCTTCTGCCCCTTTCTTCAGTACTCAGCAAGCTGCTTGAACCTTTTCCATTATTTTTTCTGCGGATATCTTCGCTCAAGATTAAATCTCGAATTCCTTGGGAAATGAGCTTAGTATTTCCTGAAGAACTACTAAAAGTTGTGATCGTTCCAGACCAACTCTCTGGCAGAGAAGACAATAATAGCAATGCCTGAATCTCATTATCAAATCTAATGTCACCTGATACAAGCCTTGAGAGTATCAGATGAAAATCATTCACATGATTAGTCATTGACATTCCTTCCTTCATCTTCGTGTTTACTAATTGTCTGATCTAGAACACTTTGTTAGCGGCCGATGGTTTCTCATACATGTTGGACACTGCTTTAATCAACCCAAAAGTCGTCTTTTCATTGACGATGTTGTAGGCGACATACCTTGCCAATGATAGCCTGACAACACCAAGGGCTTGACGATCCAACAAATCCCAGTCAGCTTGTGCCAAAGCCTCCGGTTTAATACCACTCAACGGTTCATGCAATTTCATCTGCTAAAGATAATCCTCGATTTGCATTTTCCAGAAACCCAAATCGTGCCCCTCGAATTTATCAATCTTAATTTTTCCATCCTCAGCCATCATTTCGAATGGATATGTTTAACTAATCGAAACAAGATTGAAAGGTAGTGTTCAAACATAGCAATGACTCGCTGCCTGAACTTGATGACTAATCTATTGAACACTACCATATGCAATCAATCTTAAATAAATAGAAAAAACAAAGTTTGAAAACGAGTGCACCTAATTTTTGTCAAACGGATCTGGACAATGTATCAACACGGATCTGACAGAGAACCGACTCCTAACCAGCAAGAAAACCAAACTCCAAAAGCAGCAAGAACCAAACTCCAAAACCAACAATAACCAAACCCTAGTTACTAGGGTTTTGACGCAAAAGCAGCAAACATTAGCAAACAACCCCAAAATTAAGGTTTCTACGACGGCTAGGGAATCTACTGGCAGCGGCGACGACGACGACGGACGGTAGCGGCTAGCGTTTTGAACCAGAAGGGTTTTTGGGCAAAAGGGTTTCCACGCAAAGGGTTTTGCGCAAAAGTGTCTCTGGTCGCTAGGGTTCTGAATGCTAAGGTTTCAGGCGGCGGTGGCGACTCCAGCGGCGGTTGATGGCGGCTAGGGTTTCAGTGCGGTGGCAGCTAGGGCTGGTGGTGTGACTAACCTGAGCTCTAATACCAGTTGTTAGGGATTTGCTCGTCACACACACACACACATAATGTAAAATACAAGAAGAACGCAACGATATTACGTGGTTCGGTCGATGCTCTGACCTACGTCCACGGGGGCAACTAGTGTTTCTTATTATGAGATGATTACAAATTATTACAAGTATATGGGAATATATAGAACATAATTCGGCAACGTTTCCTAATTAACTGTATAGTAACTTCCTATAAATATCGGGGTCGTGATGCAGAAGACCGGGCCTTAGAATACTTGGAGGCCCATGACCACATTGGCTCACTAAAATGGCCATAACTTGGGCCTCGGGTATCCGATTTGGGCTTATAATATATCAAAACGACCGTATGGACAGTCCCGACGTGCTGGCAAACAGCCATATGCGGTTTGGGCCCTGCTTTTCGCCCAAAAAGGCCCCGAAGACTACTTAATTTGCATTTTTCTATTTTTCTTTCAGTTTGGACTTTAGTTTTTTGGCCCATGTGTTTGGCCCATTATCATTTTGGCCCGTTTATGTTTTTCTTCTTCTTTTTAGTAATGTAATGTGTGAACTTGGATGGTCACTTCCAATTTTTTATGAAACATCAGTTTTCTCTCCCAAATTTGTGTTCTTTGTGTGAACTAATTTTGAAGGCCAAATTCGCGGTATTCCTGTGAATCAACGTGAGTTTCGTTAAGATCTTCCGGATATTGTAAGGTCTACCAATGCAAGATCTATCTAGACGCGGATCCGTGAACGAGTGCGGAATCCTCGTTGACGGTTAGACGGACAACTCTCAACCAACGGAAACACGGAGACTATTAGACGCTGAACGAACGACACACGAACGATCCTACGTACTAATTCTCTCCGAAACGGGACTCACCTAGCTGATAAACTCGAGATCGCCTATTGCTTAATTCCTCACGAATTCTGCCAAAGGTCTGCTGATGATTCGAGTCTATCCCTAATTATAGGCCCTGATTCGAATCTGATGTGGGTCAGACTCGAATCTGGCCCAAGGCCCATTCGAATCTGTCCATCTGGCAGATTCGAATCTAACCTATGTTCGAATCTATGGACTCATTCGAATCTATCTCAGATTCGAATGCCATCCTTAACCTATTCGAATCTAGCCAATACACTTAAACACTTAAGTGATGAAACTTATGTTTTAACTTATGCTTGACATAATCTTTGACCTTTATGTTTGAACTTCTTGTAATATGTTACATCAAGTTCAAACACACAATCAATAACAGACAGACACATATTAAACATATATATCAAAATATTGGTTAACTCAGAATATTACTTAAATCATAATCGATTAGACTGCTATCGTCACACAGGGTGTACCAACAGACTCCCCCTTGACGATAGCTTCTAATTATTTACATGACATCAAATTTAAGTACTAGAGCTATATATATTACTACCTGCATATAATCCCGCATCTATACAAACTTTAACTATCTTTTGGAACTTCCTGGCTTCAGTTCTCCATGGTTCAGTGAAGAAGATAGGCTGATCGTGAAGCTTCTTCAGGTCGTCCTTAGATAGGTTTATCAAATGCAGAGGATCATATACTTTCAAAATGACCTGCTCGTCTTGATCTTCCATGATAGCTTCAGCAGTGTCAATCTCTAGGTACCACCACTTCATGTTGCTCAAAACATTCTGTGGCATTGGTTTCATAGGTACTTTCTTCAGACATTTGACTGGCTTGTACACCATTCTGGCCCAAGGTCTTCCAGTATGAGGATCTATCCTAGATCCATCCTCGACCCTTTTGCCTGATCTCGGCTTAAGCCTCTCAAATCTGCCTGATCGCCCTTCTTTCCTTATAATTCTTTCAATAACGCTCGCGTAGGGATCATTTCCAATATTGATCAGCTCTTTCCAGGCTAACTCTTTAACTTCAATCTTGGGCAATGAATTAAAAGCTTTCAGTGTCCGCCTCAAGTATTGAAGGCCATCTCTTCTCTTCAAAATAAACAGCTGCAGTTCTCTGTCAAAGAACCAGCTAATAATCCCTCCAGCGAAATTTCCAGCACCTGGATTCCTCATCTTCTTCTTCATCTTCAGCTGATCTTTCTTTTCTTCCTTCTTGAACCAAAGATTTAACAGATCAGCTCTAGATGGCTCTTTCTCAGCCTCTTCAAGGTCTTTATCTTCAGCTGAGGCTACTTTGATGTAATCAATATCAATCACATTATGATCTTGGCTTTCATACAGTTCAGTGATTGGTTGTGAATTGATTATTACTTCGTTAACGTGATCATCTTCATCATCTATCATTTCATCATCTGATTTCCAGTCAGCGACATCATCTGGAATAAACTCACCTTCTTCTAAATCTTCAATATCATCTTCAAAATCAAACTCCATCAGCTCTTCTTCAATATCTTTTAGCGCATCGATCATGTCGCTATCTAAAGTCCTTGAAGAACCAGCTTCTCCTCCCGCTCCTCCTACTTCTCCCCTTGTACTAGGCTCCCCCTCAGATTGAGCAGTCTGAGCAGCAGAAAAATCTACTGGCTCATTCTGTCTTTGTGGGCTGGGATCATTGCCTTGGTTGTCTTCATCATCTTCATGTCTCGGTCTCTGTGCTTCCTGATCACGGCACGATGTCTCCCCCTGAGCCTGTAGATTCTTCATTAACTGCTCAATAAGGGAGCGCATCGACCTTATCTCGGCTGACTGATCGCAAACAAAGGCCTTCAGCTCTAAGTTCTCTTCCTGAACTGTGTCCACTATCTTCTTTAGATCGGCATTATGAGTCTGAATCTCGCCGACTGCCTTTGTTAGGCCTAAGATTTGGATATTTTGGAAATCGACTCGCGCTTTGAGCTGCTGAAACCTTTGATTGTCGGCGTATGAGGATGAGGTTGATGGGATGGACTGAATTGGAGTTGGAGTGATTGGTGATGGAATATAAGGATCATCGTGAGGTGGTGGTGGTGGAATGTTGGTTTGAGGTTCTTGTTCTTGAGGTTGAGGGTTTTGAGATTGAGGAGTTTCTGGTTGTTCTGCGGAGACTGACGAGGATCCTTGCATGAACCTGTGACGTTTGGCCCGTTGCCTCGTCACAAGTTGAGAAACTACGTCTTCTTCGAAATCAGACTCCTCCGATTCTCTGGACTCTCGCCTCCTCGAAGCACCTTCATTAATAATCAATCTTGAACCATAGGTTCCAATTTGAATATGAGGATCTGTCGACACTGATTCTGGAGCTTCAACTTCAATCTCCTCCATCTCTTCTGATTCTGTAGCAGATGATGACTCATCATTGCCAGTCTGCTCTGGCACATATTCGTCAACATCTCTGAAGACATCTTCTTCTCCCTCTGGAGGCTCAAGCAATTCACCCACTAATGCAGCAGCTATATCTTCATTTGCATGTGGACCCGCCTCCCAAATTTCATTTAGTGTTTGGCACAATTGATCAGCTTCATTTGGGACAGATGACGGCCCGGCTTCCTGCATTTCTGGTTGCTGACTCGTAGAAGGCCTAGACTCCTGAGTCTGACTTGCAGTATCTCTTTGTCTTCGCCTTGGATCTCGGGGACGAACACGAGGCTGTTGTACTGGACGTTGCTGTTGTTGCTGTGGTTGGACATCAACTACCCCTGCCCAGTTGGCATTACTCGGGGCTTGAAATTCCCTATCCAGAATGGCACCAAATAGTGGACGTGCTTCCGGAACTGCTAACCTTCCTCGGTGTGAGGAACAGTCAGAATAGATACGCTTCTCCATAACATTGACGGTCAATGCATCATCAGATTGTGGCAGCTCAGGCAAGAAGTGCCTTATCAACATCATTACAAACCTCGGATACAAAAGGAACCTTTCTCTCTCAGGAGCCGTGATTTGATGGATAAATTCCGAGAAAATCAGCTGCGAGAAACTAAACTTCTTATTGTATACCATCGCGATCATTGCTGATTGGATTTTTGATACTATATAATCAAAACCAGCTTTCTTAGGCGCAAAACAGATCATAAACACATGGACCAAGAAACGCCATTGTCCTATCAACCCGCTTTTCATATATGAAGATTTTGTAACGTCCAAGCTGTATCCCATTCTCAAAAAAGCTGCTTGCCTAATACTTAAAGGAAAGTCTGTAGGCCCGTCTTCTTGTTCTAGGGAACCCAACTGTAGCACTTGTCTCAAAATATCAGCGGAGAAAACCAAAGGTTGTCCGGCAATTCTAGTTCTTAACACTGTCGGGGTGACAGTGCAGTCCACCTGCAAGTGATCGTAAAATTGACGTACATAGGATATCACAATCGGAATGTTTTCATACAACACATAACTTATTCTAGATTCCGCCAGAAAATCTAAAACTTCACGAAATCCCTGCGCCTCAGGGATGTTATGGGCAGGATTCAGTACCATATTGTGCTTGGGAACAAAAGCACGAAGCGCCATATCTGCACAATACATAAAATTGTTAGATTATTATTAAAAATCAATAAACTTGTTTAAATTCAAATTTGTTTTATCTTGTATTTGATTAAATACAAAATCTAACACAATTAAATTTCCACAAGTTTAATAAAATTTAAATTCAACAAAATAAATGAAGTACAGATTCGAGAGTAACAGATTCGAAGTGCCCATATTCGAATGTAATGGACAGATTCGAATATACCCTATTCGAGTCTGATGGACAGATTCGAATATCTGGTCATCTCGAATCTATTGATAGATTCGAGAAACCCATGATCAGATTCGAGTGTCCATTATCAGATTCGAAAGGCCGACATCTCTTTTTTCAACAAAAATCCAAGATTTTAACCATTTTGAACTAGGTAAATCACATACTTTAGTTCAACTAAGTTCTAATCACTGATTTATGCCTTTAATTTGATATTTTATAGGTCCTAACTTAGTTATTTATGAATAACCCTATTTTGACCAATAAAACATCAAAATGTGATGTTTAAGCCCAAATTTGTGTATGAAACCACTAAAATCTTGTACAATCATGTTGCTTATACCTAGATTTGAAAGTAGAATCGACCACAAAAGCTTTAGAATCGACGAAATGTCGTTTAGTGGAAATACGATAGACTCGAGAATAGATTCGAGTTCGCCAGTGACAGATTCGAGAAATCAGATTCGAGAACAGTGAGAAGTAAATGCCTTCACTGTGGACCTTTATATACTAACTACCTTCGAGTCTATGTGTAGATTCGAGTCTACTGACAGATTCGAGAACTTCAAATTCGAGTCTGTCTTAGATTCGAAGCTACAAACACTTAGAAAAATTTCGGAAATTTTGAAATAATTTCAACTTTTTCAAACTATTTTCTACTGTGTAGTGTAACCAGATAAACTATGCCAAATCTTTTACCCTAAGCTCAGATATTTCACGCATTGTATATTTTATCCAACTTTGAATGCACCCTCAGTAACTTTTGACTTTTTACCTAAGTAAAAACTAAACTATACGAAAATAAAATAAAATAAACTAAGGTAAAAATAAAATAAAATAAAATAAAATTTTGACTAAAAAATTTAATCTAGACTTAAGTTATAATAATAAATTTACAAGCTAAGCTAAATACCAAACAACATATTTTTGGTGAGTATAGTCTAAGAAAGGTTCAATCAGATAGCGATGTCCGATACTAACTTTCAGTACTTAAACTTTCACTCTTAGGAATTTTTTGAATTCCTTTGATTGTTTGTCGTGACATACCCACTTAGCCGATTGTTGGTATTTTACCCTGTTAAACACTCTACATTTCGGAATATCCCTTGGCCTTTTTATTTATCAGGAAATTATCTTACGTGACTCAGACATAGACATACTTTTATGATCAAGGCACACAGACAAAATTCTAACTTGTTGGTATTTGCAAACTTTCTTTAAAAGACAAAAATCGGACACAGGTCTGTATTCTCATACAACAAAGTGTCTTAGTTCGACTTAAGGTTTAACTTTAAAGTTAGCAGATAGCGGTGACAGGTCTGTACTGACGTACAACAAAGCGACATGTCTGCTAACCCGAATCTAAACAGAGACAACAGGTCTGTACTTACGTACAACAGAGTTGCATGTTTTCGACTTCGACTCTCAGTTACATATGAATATTTCATGATTCTTTCCTTTTAGATGTATTTAGTTGCCATAATCCCCAGAAAGTTGCTGACCTCATTTAGACTCAATGTTTGTATGTCTTGTACATAAAAATTAAGACCGATTGGTCATACATCTAAGTTAGTGACACGCTTGATTTTTTCTAGAATATTTTATTAGCCTTGAGATTCCCTATATGTATTATGCCTACCAACACATCAAACTAAATAAAGTATAACACTTAGAATTTAGTTGCATTTTGTGTGAAAGCCTAAATACTTAGAGTCTGTAACGACTGTGCTAATTTTCGTCACTTTGAACCTATGTATCTAAGACTTAACTCCTTTTTTTTTTATATTCTCCTTTTTTTTTTTATTTTTGTAATTTTCTTTTTCTTTTGTTCTTGTTTTTCTTAGCAAAACCATTACACTAAGCTATCTACTGACTGTACTAAAAATAGAAAACTTACTAAAAATAGAAACTATGCCTAAAGTAGGAAACTTCTCTAATTAGCAGACTTACAGGTAAACAAGAAAGAAAGATAACAACTATAAAAGAACTAAAATACTACGAAGGGTCAATGTTACTCGGGTTTGCGCATTTCCTAAGTTGAATTAAAAAATTAACTCAAATCGTGACTTATCGAACACCTTTGGTAAATAAAAAATCTCATTATTCTCAGTCGCCACCATTTTAATTAACACCAGTTATGATTAGTTCTTTTTTTCAGCATCAATCACCGAATAAAATGACGGCCTACTTCTATGTAGCTTATTATTTTACTGTGTTTAAAACTGGATTATTTGTTTATCATGCAACTAGTAGAGCTTATTGATTGTCTATCCTAATTGGAGTTTGGTGTAAAAAGCCAAACCGATACAGCCTCAGCAATTGTTGGTTTTATCCCAGAACATGTCTGAAAAGGCAACTACCAGCGCTACAATACTCGCCATCGCACGTTGACAACGGCTACCGATGTTTTGTTTATCTGGGCATTGCCGGACACCAATCTCTCCTCATAGGAACTGACAACCATCCCTCGTTGTATTGCGCGTCAACTGCATTCTCCGCGTAGCTCAGAATCTGTGAACGCTATCCAACTCTAATCTCCCTCCGCGGGATACAAAGTCACAGCTTTCGGTTTCGACTTCTGAGGTAATCGTAAATCCGCTCACAATCCTTCTACTGACATCTCCTTCGGTGATTCGCTTGAACCTAGGCACAAATAACACAACAGCAAAACATTATCAGGTCTGAAGTTGCAGTCGAAATAC